>QEWY01000148.1:49044-87571 GCA_006503575.1 Baylisascaris schroederi | reverse complement strand
TTTATATTTACATCTATATTTATATTATTTATATTTATATTTATATATGCCCTCATAAAGAGAGCACTCGTGTTGGTAAATAGAAAAAATAGATATCTCTATTGAAAAGAATGCTTAATTTCAAGATAAGGAAGTTCTACTGCTGCATGACCTTCAACTTTATCACTCTAGGTCCCTGTTCAATGTGAGCCGAAGTTTGTAAACTTTTGAGAAAATGAACTGCTTTCAAGAGTTGCAATGATAAAAATAACAAGAGTATATAGGTTTGAATCACTCAATATCTCCCTAATTTACAACGGTGGGATTATTTTCAACCCAATTTTAGCATTAAGGAAGGGGACAGTTTTTCCATCCTATTGGTTGATTCGAATTCGAATTTAGCATTGAAGGTCAAAATATTTGAATTTACGACGAATGTGCTCGTGAGTGGAAAAAATACACTTGAAAAATGAAACGATGAATGAAATATTCCTGCAAAAATTTACCGAGGAAAATTTTTAAAAAAAACTTACCTTTGAAAAACACCAATATTTCTTGGGAAAGGGAAAATATTGCTTTATAACTTTTTTTTAGATTTGCAATTAGATGATACGAGGATTGATCATGTATTGCAAATTGCAAATTGCAAATCTGAGTTTTTCGCGAATATTCTCAACTTAATGTGTTTAACGGCAACGATTAAATAAATTATAGAATATGTTAGAATAAAATCAACCTGTAATATTTCTCTGAATTCGCCTTGCGTTATTGTCCCGCTCCTATTCACGTCATACATTGTGAATGCAACTGCAATAAAACGTTGTAGATGCAATTCCACATAATTTACTCGACACAGCCTCCTTATTGACATTGCAGAGAGGGAAATATCTGCTTGCTACTCGTTGCTAAGGGACATTTTCCTTACTTCAAAAAGAAAAGACCCCCTCTCAGAGAATGCTTGCAAACTCCTTTGACCGTTATGAGAGGCGTAGAACCGGCTGTCTATAGAAGACGATAGTGGCATGCGCTCAACTATTCATATACTTTTCTGCACGATTAATAATGAAAATTTATGGCGTTATTGGATGAGATCTGCTAACGAACAATCTTTGAGGTGTATGAAATCCATAAAAATTAGGATTTAATAACTATGCAGTAATATTAATATCTCATAGGGATAAAAGCGATGAGGATTGAGTAGGAGAAAAACAATGAGAAATAAATAAATTGGCAAATAGGATAGATGTTGTCGTAAACTAATGAATTATTTAATCTCTTTGATGATGCAATTCGGCGATTGCTTTCATTTGTTGTAATGATGGAAAAAATGTGATGATTGCAATGCAACAATAACAACTCACATCGAAGTTTTGCCTCTCTGCTATTCCATGGATGTGGTTTCGCTTTATTGATCGGTCGAAAGTGTGATAATACCTTTACAAAATCACGAAAATAGACTCGTTTTCGATCACCCACTCTGAAATTATTCTTATCTATATTTATTACATGCTATTTTTTTGTTTGCCCTCGTCTTGCCACCTAGTACTTGGCAGCTTTTCTTCTTTATTCACAAGCATTTGAGGGGAGCAGGGAGAAGGGGAATCAGTAGGAGGGATAAGGCTAATTTGGAAAATTTTTGCTAAGTACTACTTAATCGAAAAATATATCCCTCACTATAAAAGAGTGTGCGTAGTGTGCATATCGTAAATAAAAATGCTTGCATGGAATCATCAGCGTGGAATTAATTAGGTACATGCGTGTATGTTTGCTTATGTTTGCCTTATGAAGGCACTTCACATCGTGACAGCTGTTGAGTGCGAGTTTTTTCTTTGACTATAAAAAACGTCTCGATCAGCATACAACAACAAATGAATTTCTGAGGCGAGATAATTTTCTATCGAACAAGCGAACGCATTGTCTGCCAGCCGCTTTTCTTTTCTTTAGAGCTTTCCAATCGTTATGATATTACTGTATTTCAAACGCTGTAAGCACATGCTAAAATGAGTGGGGCTTAAAGCTGAAAATAAGATGACGTGAAAGTCGCTTGACTCTGAGGAGGTCAGAAGTCTAAACCAGGAATACTGCTGAGAATTCCTAGTGAAATTGATTTTATTTGGAGATTGCTTACTGGTCAAGTCAATAAGTACCGTACCTTCTGGTTATAAGCCCTCCCTCCAATAAGCCCTGCCAAACGTAAGCTTCCACCTCGAAAATGAGTTTTCGTTACAGTTACCTTTCACCGTACTTTAGAAATGCTCTTTTCGAAGATTGATAAGTCTTATAAGTTCCTCTTTCCAGCTTTGAAGTATATCTAGAGCATGCAACGATGTTGAAAACTTGCAAAGGTTAAAAGCCACAGGACGCATAAATATGAAACTACTGTATTTATATATTCTATTCTACGAAGTGAAAAGTGTATTAATAAGTTTCACTCACTCAGCATCAGCGAAGAAGGCATCGATAATTCTGGCACCAAGAGGATTCATTTGCAATTCTTGAATATCGAGAAAATCCTGATGACTCATGAAGATCTCATTGGTGTGCCTATTTTTGTGTTTGGCCAATGAAGTAAATCGACTATGCAGAGTGAGAATTCCTTTTCGCGACACTAAAAAAGTTCTGTAAATAACGCTTTATTATTACCTTGAAAATTGATTTAGAAAAATTTTTTATTTCAATGAAAAATTTTCAAAGGAAATTTTTTATTCTCTCAAATCAGAAAAAAATCTTTAAAAAAACTGAAAGTTCGAAATTTTGTCAGAACCTCACATTGTCGTTATGATTTTCGAAAACTTTTGATGCTACAATGAGTTGAATTTGCATACCATTTCGATATAATCGTTTTATTGTTTCTATTGATAGACTTAATTGAAATAAGACATGAAATTGCAAATAAATCTCTCAATAATAGAAACCTTTGTCTTCCTAGATTCATCTCATGCATATATCCTATAGATTCTATAATACACACAAGAAACAGAGATATTCAAGCGAAAAGAATAACTGCATTTGCCTCTTGATGAATAATGATTGTTTTCGATGATAAACAAGAAATGACAAAAAATAGGCATTGATGCATACAACCAGGTTTTAATGCATTTTGAACCTTAAAAAGAACTCAAATCTACCAACAGATAAATTCTGGGTTGAACTGATTATGAGGACAATTGTTGTTTATGCCTTTAAAAAGTTTTTCCTCGCTGACTCATTTCTTAACGATTCCTTCCCTCGCAGTGTTACTTCGTTAAACGTTTCTATTGGTTGAGTACTTCATTAAAATCGTTGAGATTATAGAGAGTGAAGGAGGGAGGGAGAGATTTGTGCTTAAGATGGAGCTTAACTCACCCAACGATGAATGGTCCATCTCAAAAAAATGCCTCGCTAAGCAAGCATTTCCATAAATAAAGCATCATCTCCATTTGCCTAATAGAGCGGAAATGTTGTTTTGTCGATTTGCCTCACATCGGAAAGCAGCAGTGAGCACAATTATTGCCACAACGCGCTTCCTTCCCAGCATAAATTGTGCATATTTCTCTTATTTTTTTTATTTGAACGACATGTCCAGCCGTCGCACTATTCACCAATTGCAGCAGTTAACCGCTTAAAATCTCATCGTAAATACAAACGACGAACAATGAATGTAAACACATCACCCAACTGCAATTTTACACGAAAACGTTTCTCCTTGTCGCCAATAATTACGCAGTTAAATGGAGGAAAAAAATGAAAATTTTATGAAATATCTTAAACTACCGTAGTTTTCATAGTAGAATGTAATATAATGCTATTAATAGTATTTTCACTTGTTAAGTTGAACAAACTAATCCAATTTTCTCAATAATCCTTACGACGAATGCCCAATTAATTTTCAATTTCAGTAAGTTTATTAGGTTTCTATTCTCTTTAACGTGATGAAAACAAGTGACTAATGGAATAAATGCTTTCTGGCCAAATGTTTTGAATTTTTTAGTGAAAGAAAAATCGATTTCCGATGCGATCTAATGCAATAAGCATACATCATTTCATGTTTTATTTCCTATACAAGTGACAAGACAATACTTCAGTGTCAATGAAGTCTCAGGTGAAAAAGTTTCAAATTTGGGATTTCCGCATCTCTTTGCATTCGTTTGAATTCCTCTCTAGCAAGCATAAAATTTCGATTCAACTAGTGATCGGAGATAGAGCCTCATTTGTAATTCTATGTTTTTTATGAAATTCATTTAAATAATAGATTCGGAATCTTTTATGATTAAGTATTGTGTATTGATTACAAATATATCGGCTAGAAAATATCATAGAAGCAAAACGACAAGATGTTGCTTCGTTGAAAATTTATTTTTCTACTCAAATATTTGACCAACTAAATTCCACTTAGTTAAATATTCAATAAACATTAAATCCTAAGGTATCGTTTGCAAAGCCCTAAGATTGTTTTGATGCAAGAAGAAAACACCTAATTGATGAGAGAATTAGCTTATTCGAAAAGGCATTTTATTGGCATCATTGAACGTAAATATCATTGGCCGTTACTCGATTTCAAATGATTGTAGCCAAATTCGTAAATATTTCTTCATAACAAAATCATTACGAAAATAATCAATGCTACAGAATTGCCTCTTAAGAAGAAAACCTGATTTTAAACGGAATGAGAGTGTTTACATGTCATATGCACTTGTAAGAAAACAATCTCTATGCATTAGACATCACCTTATCATCAATTAAGTGTCTCTTCGTTATGCAATACACTAATCTTTGCATAACGATCTCTGCCGAAAGTATCAAATAGAAAAAGTGGAATGCAGAAAACATCACTGCAGTTGGAAGTAATTTAGAGATGGTTGTTAAAGGAAACCAGTAATGCTCAACTTTGAAGACTTCTACGAGCGCCTCTTACCCCACCCCTCCCCCTCCTCCTCCCCCATTGCCCAACCCCGGGCGTGAGGCTTACATCTCTTATTGAAGATAGGTTAGAACAAATAGCTGAAGCTATTACTCGACAGTCAAGACGTACATGCCCTACTGCAAATGCTATGCACTATTTAATACAGCATTCGTTGAACAGAAAATACAGCAGTATCCCTTAAAATGAATACAGCAATTAAAATACAGCAATACAGCACTCCTACACGGATTTCTAGTTTCAGGATAGCACATAGACGATTTAATAGGAGGGAGGGGGGGTGGGGATTGGGAAGAAGGATCAGGCGATATATAATCAATAAATAAAGTAACTAGAAGCAAGATAAGAAATGAAATTCCTAAAGAAGAGGAATCAGCGCTCAAGAAAAAACTTCATTTCAAATTTATTAAAAATAAAATAAAATATAAAAATCCCACGAAATAAAATGATACAATCAATAAGAAGAACTGAGCTACGCAAACTTTTCTATCGTTGAAATATTTCGGATAAAATGGGAAATCCGTTCCAATATTGAGCATGAGCTTGAGAATTCACCACAAAAAAAAAACTATAGTACGGTAATTCTCAAACACCAACATAAAGGCTTTTTATAATGATCAATCATTAGAAATATTTCAGCGAAATGTTATTGCCATCGAAACTTCATCAACGATGCCTAAATTATGACTGCCAAATGGAAAAGCTTTTAGTTTTATTGGCATCTTACGTTTAAGGTGGCTATCAGCAGATATATCGCTGTAATACCCAGCCATTTTCCTCTCTGAATCGGATTCAGCAGTAATTGACGATTCTTATTCTTTTGCTAAGTATTACTGGCTCTTTTGGCCATCTTCCTAGTTGCTACTGGAGTAATTGTAAAGTGCTAAAAGGTTGTTTCAGCAACACTTCCGAAGACAGCAAGAACGATGAAATATTACAAATATGGAGGGAGAATCACCAAGATGAAGGATCTTTTCATTCTTGGACCGCCGAAACCGGTCGCAGAAGGAAAGATAGATAACAGTAATGAAGTTTGAGGAAATGCTTATCAAAATCTCGACATTTTCCCTAAGGAGCACTTAATGAAACTTTAATGCATTTAATCATCTGAGAAGCGTATTCGTTACTTCGAAGTAATTTCTGAAGAACATCATGAATGTTAGATTGAATTATATCATTGATGATATTTTATCATTTTTGAAAGCCTTTTGATGCGGCTAATTTTAGTGCTTAATGATGCTCGATTTAAATTATTCTAACCTCTGAACGTTTGAAATTTTACATTTTCAAAGTACAATAGACTCAAGAAAAAAATATGTGCGACGCTGGAAGAGTACTGCACAAAAAGAACTATCACAACTGTAGATTTTATAGGGGATATAATCGCATAATTCAGAGATACTTCAACTACATCTTCACCCTAATTCCGACCTGATTACTCGATTATATCATAAGCGTAACGCCATAAATTCATGATAATCCTAACAAAAAAAATTGTTTGTATCTCTAGGTACCTATTTACTCATGTATTTATTTCGTTAACAATCGAAAACAACTTACAACTATTCTTTTGTTGATCTATTTATCTATTTTTATATTTATTAATAAGTTTACCTATTTGTCTATTTATCTCCTATACGTTTTAAAAGAATATAAATAAAATTATATAATATAAATCATTATAAAATTTTAAATAATGACATATTTTCTAATAGAAAAACAAATTTCCTCATAAAAATCCTCAATTTATGGTGAATGTAAATAAAAAGGTAATTAAGTGACTTTATTCTAACTTACGTCCACTTTCAATAGAAAGTTTCTCGATTTCCAGTTCAGTTAACGATGAATTAGAGGCACCCATCGTTGATTAGCTGTAGAGTGCTTACTCAAGCAATGCTTTTATACAAGCATGCAGTAAAATGAATAATCGATAAAGTGTCGTTATCGCGTTGCTGTGCTACAAAACAAACACACAACGGTTACTACATTTTTAATGGACAACACACCTTTTCGGGATGAGAATTGATTATGTTGCGGGGCAACAAAATTCCTCAAAAATGTTGCCCAATAATGAGAAATAAATCTATAAATTTGACGAATAACTGCATCTACTTATTAAACTAACACTTGTTTGCTTATCACGCGGTTAGTATTTGTTCTGCTATCACCCGAGCACATTCATTTCGATAAAGCCTTTGCCCATATCGAATGTTCTCTATTGCCGAAGCTATCCAGCTGTCTGTGAAGCAATAAGGTGAGGTGGAAATAGGCAGAGGTGGGAGGAAGGAGTGAGGCTGAAATAGGGAAGTTCTCTTGCTTCTTTTTATTCTCTCCAATCGAAAATAAAGTGGATTATATTATCTAAGGGGCAGGTTAGGCAAACATGATCTGATGCACGGATGATATCCACTCACGCCCTGTCTGCTCATAATATTAGTCTCCCCTTGAAACATATTAAAAATACAATAAGCCAGAAAAAAAAACTGTGGCGTTTAGGTAGACTAAGAATTTTGATATAATTTCGACTGTTCATCGCAAAGGGGAAATGTGGGAGAGAGCGGCGATGGAAGTGGAGGGAACGGGGAAACATTGCAAAATATCTGAAATAATTTAGATTTTTTATAATATATGAGAGATGAGATTATATTGTGTATGGCACCTTTATATACGTAATAGCACACATATTTATAAGCACACAAAAGGTAAGAAGCTAGCATTTAGGAATTGTTGCGTTAATCGATGGAACTAAAAAGTGCATCTCGCGTCAATCATCCCCCTAATATGCTTCGACAGTTGCTTGTCATCCGACAGGTGTGAAATGCCAGCCAACCTTTTGCAAAATACATTTGAGCTTTTAAAACGTACCTTAAAATGAAGATAACTTTTTCGAAGGATCAATGGTCAGTCAATGGTCAGTCAATGATGAATGGTCAGTCAATGATGAAAACCATATATATCAAATTCTGTAACTCAGTTCTCAGTGGTTTGTGAATTAAAACTATAAAATAGATAGACAGACAAATACATTCACGCAAACAAAACGTCGCTGTAATACGCTTTGCAAATGCAAATTTCTAAAAGCACTCAAAATACACGGCTGCGATTGATATTTTGTTGCAAGAGCTGGCCAATTTTTCTACGTTGCATAAATTTTTTTTCGTTGTTTGCTCAAGCTTCTCTAGCACTTCTACTAAACTGTTGCAATAGTAATGACAGGTGAACTCCGAGTCATGATATAGGAAACGATGCCACTTTCATAGAGATAAGCAAACATTGACAACTAAACGAGCACATATCATATGCAACTTCAATAACTGCTGAATGCATCTCTGAGGCGCATACAGTCAGCTCATTCTCTCACATGTCATCGGTTCAAAATCGATTTCCTCATTTATAAACACCTTGTATAAAACTAGTAGAGTATGCAAAGGTATGCAATTTCCTTCGACTCCAAAAAGCTCCTTGCTCTTTTACTTCAAAAGGTCACGAAATGTAAAAGTTCATCTGTTGAATTTAGAAAGTAAAGCAGGAATATGGGCACTATGCTAATCAAGCAGGTTGGAGATGTTTGAGTTACTGAGTAAGAAAATTTTTGAGAACCTTTCTACCTCCAACAGTTCACAACATATCAAGTTTTGCTTTTCTAAGTTAAATCAGCAATTCTAAAGTATGCGTGGTACTGTTACACGTTTGCCCAGATAGGTTAAAAGTATTTGACATGTTGGGCAAAACCATGTGACGAACCTACTGCTTATGTCTAACGGATTATGGGATATGAGGGTGTTCTTTTTCAACAAAGACAGCTTCAATATGCCACATAGGCAAAAAGTTTCAGGTTGGTTCAATGATAAATCGATGTCGAAAAGCGCACTCCCGCCCAACAGAGATACAACGCTCTCTTCCTTATCTCGAGAGTACAACAAATAAAGTTAATGGTGCTCACATATACACTAAGGGACGCAGCGAATTTGAATATCTCCTCCTTAGAACGGAAGTAATCCTTTGATGCAATTACTATCGGATTCTAACGTACGATAAAATGGGAAATGTGTAGTTCAAGGGTAAGTTCATCTAAATTCTGGCATTCTGCAGCAATATATTCTAGCAAAGAATAAGGCTATTCCTAGTTGCATTTTAATTTTGGTTTTTTTGTTTGGTCTCGAAGGACATGGTAAATACATTGGAAATCTGAAGTAGTAATTAAGACACATAATGCGACGGCTCGAGCAAAACGCGTTCGAATATAAATACAAATGACTTGTTTGGCTTAAATACTCACATCTGAGAATACGTATCGTCATGAATGTAAGTTTAGAGAATAAATCGAAATGTGCAACAATAAAATCACCCGCTTTTCTCAAGCACTACTGCGTTCATTCGCTCATCATTTGTACTCATATCATGCAGAAATCCCACTCCTTTGATATATATCAGATCCTCTGAGTCATTTACGACCAGAGTTCATGTTTTCAATGTTCATTTACGACATGAAAAATATAGTATAAAATTATCATAAAGGTAGCAAAATCGTTACGAAGCATCAGATAGCAAAACAGCGAAAGATTGAAATAAAAGTGTGGGAGTGAACGTTGCTGTATATTTATGTACAATTATAAAAGTTTCATCTCTGCGGTGTAATATTCAACTTCAAATGTACCAATGATGGGAAAACCTTAAAGAGATTTCAACGTAGAAGTCACAGATGTTTTTCTATGATAATCCTTGAATGTATGTGTGTTCAATGAGCAAGCACACAATTTAAAAAATCTAAATCAAAAAAAGGCAAATTGAAACCAATGTCCTTTAATCGGAACGAGTGGAAAAAAGTCCATTTAGATTTTGAGGAAGAGCTATTTCCGCTATAATTTAGCGTAATACTTAAATAGATCAAATAGGTCACAAATAGATCAACGAGGTCAACAAATCATTATCGATGCATTTATACCGAAAAGCTTTTTGTAAAAATAAATTGACCTTTGTTGATGGAATGGAATCAATTGAAGTGAAAGGAATTAAAATACGAATATAATCAATATGTGTGATGTACACCTCTCGATTAAGAGTTCTGCGGCAATCTGCGTTTTTATTTATCTTGCACAGTGGTACTTCTATCTTACTGCTATGGCTGTTTTGAATATAAACTAAAATCATGTTATATTCCGTTTTATTCCGTTCATTACATTCGATTCCGTTCAAATGTAATCTCATAAAGTTTATATGCCTCTTATGAAACCAATGCGAAGAAAGGAGAGGGATGACCTTATATATATATATATATATATATATATATAATGTTCTGTTGTTTAGTTGTTGCTCCATCGCTGTAATTAATGCCCCAAGCGATTTGCTGAGCATCCACATTATCTAGCGGTATCATTTTCCGCTTCAATGAGTGCACTTTAATCAATTGGTTCCTCCTTAATGTTAGTGGGCGGACAATAAAAACTTCACTGAGGTGGTTAACCTCTCTCTAAAACTCTCTCTCTTTCACCTCAACATTATGCCCCCCTCCTTACCGCAACAATAAAAAATAGAAAAAATTGCTGAATGTGGTTTGATTCTCTGAATACTTTGTGAAGTTCTTTCACTGAATTAAAATAATCACTTTTCTGTATATATCGCTGGTCCTTACCACTATTTTATATCAAAAGGGATAATATCGCATTACGAAATGAAAATTTAAATAGAAGACATTCGCCTCTGCTATTGAAAATATTTTCCATTAAAAAAATAGTCCATTTGTAAAAGGCAAGAAACATAGAAAGAAACTGAAAAAAAACGGGAAATATTTTAAAAGCAATGATTAATAAAATTTTTTATTTTTATGGCCCAAGTTTTGGTGATATTGAAGCATCAAAAACAACGCAATGTTTCTGAAGTGGGCAATGATAGCTCTTTATAGCCTCTGAACACAATAATAGCCACATTTGAGCATCGTTATTCTGTTCCATTGCATTTAACGTGTTTAGCAATTACGAATAGACTGCTCTTACTTAAAATAATCGTTGAGATCATTCGCTTTGACTTCGCGGCAACCATCTATCGATCAAGTTGGCAACTGTTTATTGATTAATTTCTGATCTTGCAAACTGCTGACTTGCTTTGAAGATTTATGAAATTTCTGACAAAAAAATTTTGTAGTAAAATATTCTCTCTAAAGAAAGAAAAATTTGACATTCATAAGAATGTTGATAGGTCAAACAGTGAATAGTATTTTCATATCCATTCCATCCTATGTTCATCGACATTCTCGTTGATTGTATAAACGGTGAAGAACTTCTTATAAGAAAATCTCTAAAAAAATTCTTTCTAAAAATCCAATTCGACAGAAAGTAAATTAAAGTAACAAAAAAAACCAATGGGACTCTTTGAAGGCTGCTCGTTAAAGAAAGTGATTTGTGGATGATGAATCTGATTGATTCAGCGTCTGGATTGCCATGCATTCCAATAAAAATGGTTGCATAAATTAAGTTGAACCCTTCAGTTAACTCTAACAAGCCGATATTTGAGAAATCAGCCCCCATAATATTTTTGGAGGAAAGGGAGAGAGATAGGTTGGGACGTTTGGCATCATTTCGATTTATTTGATAAAGGACCGTAGAGAAAAATTAGCTATACTTTTTTCTATGTTAGAAACCACATTCAAAATGTCAAATGATTAATGAAAAGGTTCTATGCAAATTTTTGGTCGAATTGTTGGAGTCAGTAGGCCAAAATTGATGATAACAATAAGCCGGCCAAATTAAGTTGCACAGCAGCCAAACTAACCAAATCTTACCTACCAACTAATTGAACCAAATTAAGTCGGTGAAATTTTTCTTCCTGAAAAAAAAAACCTATAATGGATGATAAAAAAGAAATTTTCAACTAAGATAGTATTCGATAGATATTTGAGTGGAAAAGAGTTTAATGTGATGAAAATATGCGTGGAATTTGGTTTTCGAAGAAAGTTCAGCTTTCGATGACTCGCATATTACTATTAAAACTCGACTATTATCATCGATAAAAGAGAAGAATCTAAACATTTCAACTGAAACTTTACAACAAAGTGGACTTTACAGCTAAAGGTATATAGCTGAAATTGCTTAAAGAAGTTTGCACTACAGTTTTTGCAAATTGAAAATCGAATGTTAGTCAGTAAGTTGTCATATAAATATGACGACTACCAAAGTAAATATAAAGGTTTTAAATTTTCATTATTTGTTATGGGAATTTATTTCGAAAGCGGAAAGCTAAGAGTCTTATCAAATGGGCGCCTAAATACTACAATCCATTAGATGAAACTCGAGCTCAAAGCAATTTAAATGTAACGCCTCGATGCACTAATTCTTATATTTCTCTTTTTTCTCCCTCTCTCTTTCTCTATGCAATGTGTGTATGTACATGCTTATTAAGTGTGTTAGTCTGGTAAGTTTGGCTAGTAAACAAGAAAAGGGAAATTCATTGAAGCTTAGAATAGCAACCGATTGACTAGTGGTGAGTGGAATTTGCAAAAGTGTATATTATAGCAGTTCATTGGCTCATATGATCGCTTTTTTAACGATCTGAGTGAATGATATCTGAGTGAATACAAAAGCACTGCTGATGCGGGTCTTTTAGTCATTCGCTGTTATCTGCCAATAAAAATTTCAACACTGCATTTACCTTTAAGAGACGATGCTATCAAATAAAGAGGGTTGAGAGATTTAAGAAACTCTACTTCGATGCTGAGAATTGTTTATGGGCAGTTTTTGTTCCCAGAAATATGTGTTCTAGCAGAGAGACTATATGCCCTATCCACACCCATCTATCATCGTAGACGATGACAATTGGTATTGATCCCTCTTTGCTCCGTTTTATCGCTGCAGTGATCACGAATAAATTCCTATGAACGTAGACGAATGAATTTTAATTCAGCTAATTGCAAACAAAAAAAAATCGTTGAAAGAGGCGATGTGTTGATTAAAGCATTAGCTGAATACAACTTCGCTCGAGGCACTTTCGAGGCTTTCACGAAAACACTTCTGAGCAGAATAATTCAGCACGCCAAACGAATCATATAAAAACGCATCGAAGAATTTCATTAAGCACTCATCAACGCAATGATCCTCAATCCGACGGCGTTCCAATAGTAGTTAATATTTTGATAGTTGAGGCAGTTGTGCTGAAACTGTTTGAGAAATTTAAGAGGCAACCATTGAGCTCGAGTTAACTATGATTCCGGCCTCATTTGTGGCATAAGTTGGAAGCGGACTTAACAAGTCACCATATGTAGATACCTCAACCTGATCCCGATGCATGCTGAACGGTTGATTCAGCTAGAGAGGAACTGGAATCTGGACAAGAATCGAGTTCAACCCAAACATACTGAAGGTACTTTACAGTTGACAGAATCAAAGGTAAAATAGAGAAAGAATGTTGATTTTCACTGGCCCAAGTGCCTATGATCGCATATGCTTTCCTTATAAGCGTTTTGTGGTTGCACGTGCATCACATTGATTCACTTGATCACCTTACGAAGTTTAATCAGAGAACAAACCTTGAGTGATTTCTCCAGGCCGTTGACGGCTTCAGAGTCGAGATGGATGTAGTGATAAACCACATAATACACAACAATCCAAATAGGCATCCCTATAAGTCAATACCGTGCTGAAAAGCTCCGCCGCTAACCTTGGGAAAAAGTAGTGCTGATTTTGGGACAAACCAATGCCAATATTGGGCGAGACCAATGCTGATCTTGGGACAAAGCAACAATAACGATCTTGGTCCAAACGAATCTTTTCTTACAGCACAGTAGCGAATATCAGATTTAGCAGCATTCATTCATTCATTCAAAATATTCATTCTCAGTGAAATTAATGCGGCATGTTGCAGTATGCTACTGTGCATCACGTCGTTGCGAATTGCACTAAAATTCTCCGTTTATGAAAGCTTAGTAGCCGTCTAAAGCACTTATGTACTCGTCTTCCGCCATCATGATCCACATTCAAAGCCGTCGATTGAAAAAATCACAGAGTAAGTCCGACAGGTGGAATGTTAGGCACATCTCACCTTCATCTCAATTTGCGTCTTCGCAGACGCAACAGTGGTAACATAAAAAAATCATTGTTGCAATCTGCTGCCTTTATAGGTCGATATTGAAGCGACGGATATTGGTTTTAAAAAACTGCATTGATGACTTATGAACTGCAATCGTAGATGCACTTTGTAGTATCAACACGTATACACACATTCCACGCACAGGTATTAATGAGGGAATAGACGTCGAACGGCTGTGCGAAACCATGTGATAAGATTCACATCAAACGGCTATAGTGTGCATATGTCAGCTGTGAAGCATTCAGAGAAGCAGAGGGGGAGTAAGGGAGGCCGAAAATCGGTTTCAGCTGACTTCAGCTTCACAAGCGGTGCTAAGGGGCGTGGCGACCGTATATTGTTGCTGGGATGGGAAGTCGTATGCGGTGGTGTGCTCCCCATTGCAAAACGCCCGATAAACGCGACTTCATGGATGTACATCCGGAACGTTCCAATGAGGATTTCTTCCGCAACTATGATCCAATGGTTGGCATCGGGACGGCCGCACTTCTTGCGTTCTTCATTCTCTTAATCACTGTTAAATCGTTGATTAAGTGGACAACACGAAAAATTCGTATGTTTCGCTATGAGCATTGCAATAATCCAGAAACGGACCTCGAAGCTGCTGCTACGAATCCAGCCACAAGTGCTACTATGCCTGCCGGGAACGGACACGTCACGACATGAAGCTTATGTCTATAATCAGGGCGTCGTGGTAGATAAATGGATGCGTCAATTCGTGATTAAGCCAAACAATTGCAACTGCCATCATGTGACGTATGCAATTCTATACAAATCTGGCTGCTTACTCAATCGGCAGCTCATTCATCGACTAGAAGGGTGAGAACGTCAAAAATTTCATGAACAATTTCAAATTAGAAAGAGTAGATGTTCTATGAACGAGAAAGATTAGTTGAAAGATGCAGGAATCGAGTGTTAAATCTGAAGCAACAGCAAGCCCACATCCCCGAGCATACCAACCAAGCGGTCAGTAATGCGACGGATGGCTCTGCATTGCCAACTGTTCGGCATCACTTTCAATCACCGAATCAGAACCCTCTCCATCGAGCACATTGTTCACGATTCGCTGTTTTCGAGGGGGAATCGGTGACTCGTCTGCAACCTGTGCAGCATAATGTCTCACATGAAATCCTGATGTGCAATAACGATCGAATAGCACCACTAATGCACACGCAACGGCGAATCCAACTGTAACGCCCAATGAAATCATCAGCGCTTGTGCGAAATTAATCGTCGAGACAACATATGGAATGAAGAAAATTTGCCTCTGAGCGCCATCCAATACGCAAACATACTGACCATCCATCCCTTGATGCACTTCAGGAATCATTAGCTGACTGCTCGAAACGTTGAAATTCATTGCCACTACCACTTGCCCCAGATGATCATCACTGCTTTGATCCACATCGATGCGTGTTCCATTCGGCAATATCCAAAACAATGCTCTCGTTTCAGCCGATGTTGTACAATTAAATGTGACCGCTTGTCCCTCTTTAGGTATACTATAGTAGGAATTTTTCGAAGGAATATTATAAGATGAAACAATGATGGGTGCAGGAACAGCAATTGATGCCATCTGCGCAATTACGAATATGAGTGATGACATAATTGGATGTTGGTGCCTGAATAAAGTACGGGAAAGGAAAGACGAGACGTAAACGATACACAAACTCTTTTATTTTGGCGATCACGACAAGACTGCGAGGAAAGGAAAAGCGTTAAGCGAACCGGTCGACGCGAATACACCACAAAATATACGGTGTCGCAGCACCTGTCGTTGCATATTTACGCGGCGATAAATGGCGAAAATTTCGTCGCATAAAAAAGGATTGCGCCTAATTGATTGCATCTCAAATTGAATGTACTCTCGACAAGTTTAGTAGTCTTCAAATGTCCATATAGACAACAAATATTGCCAAGAGAACAGTTCCCTTATATTGAAAACATGACCCGCTCAGTAAACGAATCTGTTGAACGATTATCAAAACACGAAACCCAATGGTGTTTTCAACTAAGAGAGTGCCGAATTCCTGAAATCCCACCAACTACCTGTTGAATCTACCTTCTATTTCACCACCTCATGATTAACTTCTTTACTGCTTCTTCCTTCTCGTGTAAAGGATACTGCATGAAACTGTGCTATGCATAATTATACCACAGAAATGATTAAAACAAATATAGATAACAAAGCAATGACTCGCAGAGCTTTAAAAATAATATCTTCATGGATCCGTTGCCATTATTGCGCCTCAAGATCGACATGTACAATATCGGGATGACTGCATGTGATTTCATCTTCTATTCTATCAACTTCGATGCCCAACTGATCAATGATCTTTTCGCCATGTTCGGCCATAAACTCACGCAAACTTTCCTCATCGTTTATGGCTCTCGCTTCCTGCAACATCATTTAAAGGTACTTCTCATCCCACTTTTATTTTTCTTATAATCGATCTGTTTTTATAGAAAGAGGGGGGAGGGGAGATGGGGCAGACGTCACTAAGAAATATAGAGGCACGAAGCTTGAACAGTATCTTCATTCTATGTTAATACTATTGGCACGAGGATAAGTTCATTTTAGTTTTCACATTCGGCAACATTTGAAGAACAATGCAATTTGCTCCCACCCAACATACGATTAGCGCATTTTCCATCAATCAACCTCATCTGCTATCGAGTGCGCACAAAACTCGGCCAACCACCAGTCCTATGTAAACTTCAGAAACCACACAGCCATCTCATCCTCTCGCTACCCCCTCCCTTACCCCTATTAAAATTTTTAGTTCTTACAGCGAATTAGATAACAAATTCAGAGGAAAATTCTTTACCTCAGAAAAGAAAACATGCTCCAAATAAAGATTATCATTTTCTTTTTATATCTTTTTAAAAACAAGTTCTGAGTTAGCGAAGAATCTTTTAACAGCCAACTGAACAGAAGCACAATTAATGTGTTCAATCTACCCTTATAGGAGACGTCATGTTTAACAAAGAAATGCAAGAACAAATGCATTAAAGAGAGAGAGAGAGAGAGAGAGAGATAGAGAGAGAGAGAGAGAGAGAGAGAATGCAACACGAGAAAAATGTATGCAAAAAATGCATACGTCGCTCCATTGGGCATAAAAACTCACTGTTTTGTGAAAGAACCCTTCAAAGTGTTTTAATTAAGGAAAGTAATATTACTGTTAAGCACTAACCACAGTACAAATAAAAAATATTAATTTTTTCATTTGATCTATTCCCTACCCATCACCCCCCTTCATTACATAACTCATGAGTATTAAGCAATGACCTCATTGACGAATATTGAAAACTCCAAACGTTTGCGTCGAATTTCGTTGAAAACATTTCAAAATTTTCGTGTTGATCTACTCAACATTCCGAGCACATCAACAAAAAAGCGTATAAACCATTCAAGTATCATTCATATGCGTGAAAACAGTCTTCAACTACTATGCATTATTTATGCTCTTTTATGCTCAATATAAGCGTTTTATTTATGCTCTTTATGAGATCTATTTATTGCTTTGACTACCGTAGCTAATTCTACCTTTCGTTGCTCTCCGTAAATTTGATTTTCTGAAACAGGTGAAAAGAATGAGAGGAAGAGGAGGGGGTGGAGGCAATAGAAGGAGTGAAGAGGATGAAAGAAAAATAAAGACAATGCGAAAAACGAAAAAAAGGAAAACGAATGACAACATTTAAAAATTCGATTCTTTTCCTGTTGAAACGAAATAATTGCAAAAATAATTCCCTTTTCGCTGAAAAAAAAGCGCCACAAAATCGCCGCTGATTGTTTGCTCAGTAAAATTGAACAACTCAATAAAAAAGCGAGAAAACAAACAAATTTGACTATCGAAACGCTAACCCTATAAGCGTCTTCGAGTAAACAAGCTTTAGATTCATTCAGAAAACTACTTCTTTCAATTTTTGTTTGAAGTTAAGTAAATAGTCTATTTTTCCAAAAAAATATTTCTCATTTTCGTTTTTTTTTTGCTGAAATATTTTCGACGTTCGTTTTCCTCCGATAGAATAAATCACAATCTTTCTACAGATCTCCTCAAGGGAAACGAAGCAACGATTTGCATATACATCACTTCATTTGCTACTTTTTTCGATAAACATTCTTCCATTCCAGAAATGTTTCACTTCAGATTTTTTCATCTCATTGCATCCAAGCGCCAAACATTACGTAGAAGCAAAGAAGTGCATCAGACAAGTTGAAAGTCATGCACCCTGCACATACTTCCTTGTCTGTCGAATGCATTTTTCCAACTTCCGTGCTCATGACACACTGATCGATACAGAAAACACTGCCAAAGGAAAAAAGATTTGCAATTTCTGATTATGCAAATTTGCGTGAGATCGATAATTGAATGAATTTTGCGAAACGAGAGTATGTTATGCGCATAAGTATATGTGCAGAATTACATTGCAGCGCGCTTCCCCCCTACTAACATCTCCTCCCCCCTTCCCCACTCCCACCCTACGGCAATATAAGCTGGAAATAAGAGAGGGTGGCAACACGTTCGGACAAACTAGTAGAGCAATATAGACCATTTATTCACTACGTTACTGAACGTTTAGAAGATTCACTTCAATTATCGAAGAGTTGATGCCCTTGCTGACGAAACACTACGATAGAGATATATTAGATCACTGGACATCCGTGAGCAATGCAGAGGTCTATTTATGCTCTTCGCTAATGGAAATAGCAGGATATTATAGAAAGCAGTTGTGCAGAGAAGATGAAAGTTCACAGGAATAAGACAGCGATATTTATGCAAATTAAAGAAAAAATGTTTTTGGAAATTAGATTGGGATATGCAGTATGGATGCAGAACAATGATAAAAACGGTAACAATGAAAAAAGGGAGAAATGACAAAAAGTAAGAATAATAAGAGAACTTATTTAAGAAAGTTAATGCCCCCCTCAGCCAGTTGATCTTCACGGCTGGCACGAATTTCATCGAGTTCATTCAGATCTTGCATGTGTTCTGCAATATAGACACATAATGGCCAATCGCTTTCGATTATATAAGCTTCCCTACACTCGAACAACAGCATATCTCTTAAACACATAGTCAGTCCTCATAGAAAGTCAAATTTGTTGCCGTGAGAAATTATAAATTATATAACCCACTGTAAAGCAGTATTCGTTGTAGATACGTTTACTTCTCTTTTAGAAGCTGAGCTGGTGAGTCAATAGATGAAGGTGAGGAAGCATTCGAGCCAATTACCTTCTTACTAACGCATGTGAACCTGACGGAGAGAAATGGAATCTTAACTGTAATGCCACTTTTATTCTAACTGCATCCGCATTGACACTTTGAATAAGACCTGATTTCATCAGGAAAGTCTATCTAGGACACGGAATTCGACTAATTTTATGTACACTCACCGGATATTTAGTGGGCGGCAAAACGGGGACAAAATTTTGGCGCTATCTCAATAAATTCTATTTCCTATCTAAACATATGCTAACCCATGATGAGCAATGATTCTTCTTTTAAACTGCTGCTGTTCATAATCTCTTCTATTTTTCACCACTACGTTTCTTCTGATTTCCATAACTTTTCCTCTTTTTTTGCATAGCTGCCTTCGCACATCTTGGAATCTGCACTCATAGAGAGTATCAAAAGCACAAATAGAAACTGGCTTCCCCAAGAACGCCACATCGAATTGTCCATTATGCGAATCAACAATAACCTACGACCATTCGAGCTTTCTCATCAATACCATCAACTTAGCCCCGTTGAGACAAACTTCAGGGAAGAGTAAATTTTTTCACTTACACAAAAAAATTTTTTTACGCTGAATAATTCTCCACCACATTTTTTATCTTACCTATTATAATGTTAAAAAAATGGTTTTATAAATTTCATATAAAAGATCAGTAACATATAAGAAGACAAAAGTAAAAAAAAAATCGCATGGGACTCGTTTAAATTGATGTGCTCGTGACCGCCTAAAACACGTTTCCGGAAACAAGCAAATCGATTGGCTTTAATGGCTAAGAGAGATGCTTTTTTGCACATTCAGACAAGCCGCGCCATTTGCCGGTCGGCTCTTCTTCATTATCTTCTTAGCTCATGAACAATTGCTTGTCTAGCGCATAAATATCTAAAAAAGCTCCATTAGAGTTTCAACATACTGACATATGGCTAGCAATCTATTTCTCTTCCTCTACTTCTTCTCCGGCTTCACCTCAAAAATTCCAAAAATTTCATCGTAATGGCCTCCTCACTGACCACCTTCTAATTTCTTATAACGAATGAAATATTTCATAAAAACAATTCATTTCCTATGATCAGGCTTATATTCTACTTTCGCTTCCCTCCATCTTATGTATATAAAAGTTAGCGCAATTTGCAGTTTACTGTCTACATTAGCTGCGCAATGCGAATCCCTTCACTCGGACATTAATGCACAATATAGAGCATAGCAGGGAGTAGAGATATTAGGGTTTGCATCCTGCAATGAAATAAATAATTTTAAAGAGAGAGAGGAGGAGAGGAATACATGCGAAGATCCCTGTGCGCCGACGCTTTTTGAAACATTGTATGATTTTCGAGGAGTTGCTGGTTATGGACTCAAATGCTAACATACTTAATTTGTTTTTTTCAAAGCCTTTCGTCATGATCCTTGAAAATTCCTGGTCCTCAAAAAATCACCCCCGCGGAATACTAACTCGATGTCTATGCTGCATTTCCAAAAGCTTATTTTCTCTGAGAAAATTGTGTTAAAATGGAGGAAAATAAAAGAAAAATATCCATCAATCAGAACAACTTGAAGAGACATATAAAACAAATCTAAAATTGACGTAAATTTAGCATAAAGCGAATGATGTTTTCGATTATTTTATTGCAAGATAAACGTTCAGTCGGTTCGTCTGCATCAGTGACGCGAAGAGAATGCATTTATCAAAATGAACTCCTTCGGAGCTCTAATGTAATAAAAACAAATCTTTCATATTTTCATCGATGTAAAAATTTGGATAAAATCCAAAGAAAACATACCCCGTTGCAACTCTATAAAAGTTTAGTGTATTTCATGTTTTCGCATTAGATCGCACTTCCAACCAATTCTTCCAATACTGAAGTAACTTGATCAAAAGTATTAAAATATGGGATCTCCTCAATTATTCACTGCTGACGAGCATTTGTTCAAGACAAAGGGAGAGATGAGAAAAGAGGAGAGGGAGAGAGACAGAGAAAGAAAGCGAGGGATACCTTAAATTATACGTTCTCCAACATAATGTCTAAGTCAAGCACCTACCGATCTCAAATAATCAATCAGCGGCACGCCTTCGCCCATCTGATAAACAACTTTTTATAGGTGATTCAATCGCATTCGCTGCCGTTTATCCCATTCAAACTAAACAACTGTACAACAATTAAATGCACTATTTGAATGCAATTGCAATGATTCAAAGGAAATAGCTCAAATAGCATTCTTCTCTCATCAACTCCACTCCTTAAGTCTTTAAAAAACCTATCGATATCGCCGAATATTCTAAAAACTTACTGATATTCCCGAATATATTAGTGCTGGAAAACAATAAAGATTACTCTCAAATCCTATAAGAAAAGTGTAGTTCATGGCATCTTTGAGATTAATTCCGATGTGTACATTTATTACATTAAAGAGATTAATTCATCATTTCATTTCAATGATGTTTGCAATTTTACAATATAATATTTTATGCTACACTATCGTTCATCATTGCTGATGAAATTCGAAGTGATTTCAGTGACATATCTCATCAATAACTGCCTAAGTATAGAAGTAAATAAGTTGCCGTTCCCTTAAGGCAATCAACATGGTATTCAACATCCACTCTTCTATCATGATTGAAATTCTTTTTTCATAAGAAAACGAGAAAAACCCAATGAGAAATAATTGTGTGGAAAGCGATCAGATTTCTCCATCTAGGAAAATAAATTCTCGAAGATCCACGAAAGAATGCAGTGCTTGAAGAGTACTGTATTAATTAATACATATTTTTCAAAAGTATGAAAAAAATATTTATTAATGAATGAAAAAATGAAGTTGTTAGATGTATTTTATAACCTTAAAGAAAGTTTTTTTTTTTAATGAATTCACCTCTTCTATAATGCATATCGCCCAAAAAACCTTTATACCTGCTGGTTCTTTTAAATACATCCGAATTTTTGTAAATAATTGTAAATCTATTGAACACCATAAACACTGAAATTCTACTCCTTGAAAAATTCTACAGACCTAAGATCTAAAATTCTACGAAAGAACATTTAAAAATCTGCTGAAAGTATAAATGAAAAGAATTTTTTAAAAAAATATTCTCAATTTCCCTTCAAAAACTATTGAATATTTTGTATTACATGCATTTGAATAAATGAAAAATCTAAGTTGCCAATCTGAATGGTGAATTTATATTGAACCTTTAGAGGAAAAGAAAATTTTTGCGGATGGATTTGCAAAAACGGATGAAGGATACCTCAATCAGTTTTGAAGAAAGAAGTACGTTGATTTGGTAAGTATTTTAAATCACAATGCCCTTCTAGGCGTTCAAAAATGTACAAAGCGCTACATTGCAAAACCAAATTAGCGTTGATTGCTAAGTGCAAAATTTTCACTCACTTTCAACTTCGATTCAGTTATTTTTCTTTTTTTATTTACACACATCTGACAATAAAACTACCTATGCATATACGGTATCACTTCAAAACCATTCTCGATTATAAGCTATTTAAAAATCTAGATTATTCATAGAATGGTTTATTGTCACAAATGAAACTCTGTTGCCTCAATTCATCTTCCTCACCTCTCGATTGGTTCTCATAAAATTCGATACGTAATTTGATAACGACCAAATCATCAAGCTGAGGCAACAGCATTACGCAACTTTTCATGTTCACTTTTGCATTCCTTTTATTATTTTTCAGTTAAATCAATATCTAGAGGAGATGAATGAAAGCTCTGGTAGTTAATGCAGCTTCAACTTGCGATCTCTAAATAAATGAACTCTGCGATCAATGGACCAGATCAAAGTGAGCTCAATCATCACTCAAATTATTCCCTTTTTTAGAAAAAGATGAAATCATCTCAGTCCTTTCAATTTATTCGAAACGATCCGAACGCTTGGTTTATTCATAACTTTAGCAATAATATGCAATATTCTTTCAACAATACTAAATCCTTTTAATGAAAATCACTAACTTTTATCATTCAAAAGGTTATTCAGTAAAGATATATTCTACGAATATTACAATATAGAAAAACAACCTTTTCTGTTTTTAAACGAAAGCCAACACCTCCACTACTCTCGCCCTCCCTCCCTCCCCCCCCCCCCCACCATCACCACAAATTGATTCTGGCGCGAATTGAGGGGAAGAAAATGATAAACGTTAATGTAATACCATCGCCCCACCGATTTATGCCCAATACATTAAAAAATAGTGAATATTCTCTTCACTTCGTGTTATTAGTGACTATTTACGAGTGTCTTTGAATGTCTCTAACAATGCAAACCAAAATATTTTCATCAGTACGCCAATACTCCTCTCTTCTCTTACTATCTATTATTAGACAACAAATTCTATAGCCCTAAATTGCACTGATGTTTATAACGAATCCACATTTGCTATCATATCATAACTTGCCTTAATAGAAACCTTAATTTGCCTTAAAATCATCAATACCGTAATCGAAAGGATAGCATTTGTCCATGAATCAGGCATTTAATTCAAATGCCACCTTCATAATCATTAATGAAATGACTATTTTATAAGCGATATTTTCATAGCACAATTCTGATAAAAGTTAACCTAATGCTAATTGCTTAAATTATTAAAAAGTATTGAATGATGAACTCATTACTATAGTAACGTCGTCAACGTTTGCATTTAATGCGTACTCACTTCTCAGTAGTGATTCATTTAAGGAATCTCAACCATAATCGATAGCTCACAACGATTCGCCTCAATTTTCAACACTCTCCTCACTTAGAATGAGCACAGAACAGGACAAAGTTCTGAATAGAATGACGGCCATTATGATGCTTCTCTAATAAAAACGATAGAGAACTCGTGTTGAGTTGGAAATGCTATAATGTGCATTATATATCAAAGAGATGCGGTAATGACGCTAAATCTAATTCAGCTATCAGCACATTAAGCTCACAGATGAGCTTAATTCATTCCCACCCATCATAACTAATGAATGCGGGAACGAATAGAAAGGGGGCAACGAGTGATAGCAGTCTAGATAAAAGTCAACACGGTTTCTAAACTCTTCTAATTTATTTCAGTCTAACTTATTCATCAGCATTTCATATTCATGTCGCTTCCGCTTGCTGCAGTGCACTGCTTCCTTTTATGCAGCAGCTGCTTACAACGGTTTTCCTTAGAAATCACTCCAGCTCATTGCGGTCCACGACTTACCACCTTTATAGTATAAACGCACAAAGTGAGGATATAGTGCCTTCTGCGCCGTAACTTTGGACGGCAATGACTTAAATGATTGGGAATTTTGGACAGAAAAAGGCTCCCCCAACAAAAAATGGATCTTTTAGCACTACATGATACCAGAAAATGAAAAAACTCTGCACTCTAAATGAACCTAACGGAAAGCCGGGAAACCGCCGAAACCTTGGGAATTGGGTGGGATGATGGGCAAGCTCATCTACGATTGGTCCAATCGACCGATGCGTCAACCACATTCCACATACCGCCGTGCGCCTTTACAGTATCGACACCATTTTGTGATACAATTTTTGAAAATCTTTCCTCCTTTCTGATAATGAGGCAGCATGCCAACGTTGCGGGAACACTCTGATGTTTTCCTCGATAAAAGTTCAGCGAACAACTACCATAACAACGAAGTGCAAAAATATTTCAGAAATCATGCCTGAATCATGGCTTGAACGTAGCAGGACTCGGTGATATACTTATTGGTGATAGCACGACCATCGAAATCGAGCTCAGCCTTGAAGCGGGACTGCTCTACGCCCAATGCGGTCGCCTTCACGTCGTGTACTGACCTTCAAAGCATTCGTCTTTCGTTCAACACTCTGCCTCTATGTTTCGACTCTCACCGTTCAATGTGCCTTTCACAGTAATAAACTCAAATACTTGCTCAAATATTCGATTACTTTTAAATATTAGTTATAGTATTAATAAATACAGTAATTAAAGTGCTATGTATTAGTAAAGAGAGTAATTAAGTGCTACCTGTAAATGAATACTAATAAACAATACAAATGGAATAACATCAAGCTTGTTCTACGAGTGATGAAGTGCATTAATGGTTTCACTGTAAAAATCGTATGTGCTCGTTGAGCGAGCCCCTGTATATAGGGATATCAATAGGCAAATGCCTAAATATAAAGGTCGAATGAGGAAGAAAAGACAAATTTAGACGCAAAAACAATTCGGGAAAGAGCGCCAGATGAGGCACAATATGCGCTTTTGCAATTCCCCTAATCCTACTCATTTCATAAAGCATAAAATTTAATGAATTTAGAATATTAATAAAGCGTATCTAAAGCATGAGTATTTTAAGAGTGTCAACCGCCTATGCAAAGCTTCCACAAAACATTCATTTGTTCCATTCAGCGGGTTGTAAAATGCAATGCGATCTACTGCAGAACATACCAAGCGTTTTGCGAATATTCAATTGATTGGCACAGACACACTATATACATATATATATACATATATATATATATATATTTTATTTATTTATTTACTTATTTACTTATTTATTTAACTCCGCGATCGCAAATCTGCTGTTGCAAAAAAACTCGCGCACATTCACAACCTTTCCTCACCGAATCTTGACAAAAAATCCATTCTGTTAAATGATTATTAAAATGTCCCTCACCTAGACCACACCTCTGACTATCGTTTGTAGTGCAAAGTACCACCATGAAATCTCTATATGCTAACTGCTGCTCAGAAAGTATCAAAATGGGAGCGTTACTTGGTGCATGCTAACACTAACAACATGACATATAAAGGTGGCTACATATCATAAAGGGTTGGTTCCCTGTGCACATCACAAGATCAGAATTGCTAATATAAATGAGAATAGAAATAGATCAGAAGGAATAGAAATTAGACGGATTGATGCTGATGCCAATATAAATCTACTTCGAACAAAATAATTGCCATCTCTCATTTCACGTGTAAAAACTTTTTAAACACTCCCTTAAAGTTTTCGTAAAGGAACTAATAGAAAAGCGTGCAATAATTCAGATGTTCCCGGACCGACCGCTTGTACAAATGATCGAACGATCACTTATCATCAACCACGATAGTGCACAATCGATCAACTGTGCAAATGCACTATAATAATGCTCAACCGCAATATTATTACCTAATCATGAAGAACTTCGAAAAATTTAAATGCCCATAATTTGTCTAAAAATCAACTAAATTGGGCTAAAAGTCAGCCCAACTATATTAACGATTACAACTGAGCTCTACTACAAAAGATTTTTTTTAACCACCTGTCGCAAAAATAAGACATAAATAGTATAAACAAATACATACATCGGCAGGAAACAATCAATGCTACCTGAAGCCTTAGCAAATTTAATTGCAAATAAGAGTACAAAAAACGGATATGATGACTATTATAAGCATGGGAATTGCTTTTGTGAATAAATGCAACGTTATATTTGTTTGAAGGGAATTTATGATAAATCCGATGATAAAGATGCCGAATTTAGGGATCAAATCGAAAAAAAAAAGAAGAGATAACATTACCTCTTTTGGTTTCCCATTTTCATTCCCATCCACACATCTGTAGAGAAAAACTTGTCAAAGAGAGGCTTGTAGATAGCATAATAATGGCAGAGGTGGGCATATATGAAATGCTCTCAACAATAGGGTGATGAAATAAGCACTAAGACAAAAGCATCCCCGCCTATTTCAAATTCGTTATGTTCCTTACACTGAAAAATTTGTTGATGGAATGGTGAACATATTTGCATCTGTTAAATGTTACTGTAATATTTGTAACACTAGCAATCATTCACTTTAAGAATTGCTATCAATACTGCGAAAAGCGTTATTTAATTGGCTGCCTATAAAACTGCTACACCCTCCATAAGTGAACGCAGGCAAGTAGATCATATTCGAATATTTTTTCACTTGAAATCATATAAAAATTTTGTACAGTTACAAAAGAGTAGATCAAAAGTAATGGCTAGTTAACGTTATTGACCTATCTACGAGATAGAAACAAAGAAGAGATCCATAAGGACTAATTGCTGCTTTGAACATAATTCAGATGCTTGTAATCCAAGTTTTTTTTAAAAGAAATTCAACCTTTTTCACCAAGCATACGCAAAGTATGGCTTCGATATATTACCCTCACCAAGCTCTATGGATGGAACGATGATTGTGAAGGTCACACTCAGTGACATCCAAAAGGAAACAACAGCAACACTATCGGTCACCATCGTAAATATACCATGCAAACCACGCAATAAAACGTCACACACTTAAATCTTACTCTAGATATGCATTCGTGAACATATGATCTATCAGAAATAAAGGGAACGGAGCAACGAAATTTGCTATTCCCATTACAGCGAATGTTTTTATTTTAATCCACATTTTTTCAAGTACGACACTACATCGAATAAAACACCTGTGGCTGAAAAGTTATGACTATTGGAAAGAACATCTGAGAACAGTGAGAGAGGATGATGTACTGGGAGCAAAGAAATCTTCGCTCCTGAAATTCTAGCAAGGTAATACCACAGTATATAGGTAGAAATGTGAGTAAAAAAGCTTTTTATCTTTCTGATCAGAAACAATTTGATGAGGAAAGTGTTTATCGAAGAGGTGTTTTAACTCCAAAATTTGGTGGGTGGTTTATATATTGGTTAGGTTGTTGAAGGCAGGTTGACGTTGAAGTGGTACATTATTCAATTACTTTGAAAGATGCACACGAATGCCTTAGTTTGTTCACACACCCCTACTTATCTCAGTAACCACTACTACAATCAAATGACGATCCTTCGTATTTCAGCTTTACCTACCTTACCTATCCTACAGCTCGTACAATCGTTTTCGGATTTTATAATTTTGTTAAGCGGTACTGCACAGCATCACTCAGCTACTATGCTACATCACTACTCTTTAAAATGATTGAACAACGTTCCAGTAGTGCATAAGTATTATTTCTAGTTCATCGAATATTTTGAAAAGTTTTTAAGTGTTTAGTGAGCCGAAATTTTCAACAAATATATTACAATGATTCATCTTATTTGAGAAAATCGAAAAAATAACATGAAATTATCGTTATTTCCATTTTACTTCATTATGAACTCTCACAGCGAAAAAAAAACCGCAAAAAGATGAGATGAAATTAAAAGATGCGACTGGCAGCAATACGATTCGATACGGCTGACACCAACACGTTTCAATTGCCCTCTAAGAATTCCAATGAGCCCTTATCGAGGAATGCAAAATTTCGAAAACAAAAAAAAAAAACTCGATGGGGCTTCTTCTCATTAGTTAACAAATTAGTGCAAATATCGCATCATTCCACTTCCGGCACCTGATATTATAGTTTGAACTTGCTAACAACGTAGGACTACTTTCACTGAAAACTAATAAAGCACACGTGTTTTCTTCGATAGAGCGTGCAAAAAATTCTGAACGTGTTTAGCATTACTGCTTTGAAATACTTTCCAATTCTATTTCTAGTTCGATATGGTGAAGGCAATTCTTAGTGCAAGTGATCTCGCAGTGTCTTCCACACTGCTGTCAATAACTTTCACTGGTAACAAACGACGGGTCCATTAAAACAATGCCTACCTGATCATGGGATCGTTTTCGAGTCGACATACAATATCATCAGTTATTCGCTTGGGTAGTGAACGACCAACGAGGTGCGCCGCATTGGTCCTTATAATAAAAGATGCGACCGTACCCAACAAACAACCTATCAAGATCGATCCACAACAGTCAGGTACTGATGATTGGAAGATCGAACTTAATGAGACCGCCGTTAGAGCAATTGCCACTCCGGTCACTGCAGCCGAATCCTCCAAAAGAACGACGTTCAGGCTTGGGTCCGCTGTCGTTCGTACTTAAACAATAGCGATTATGTTTCATTTATGAAAATGCTTATAAATTTTGCAGCTTTAAACCACCTTGAGGTTTTTGCTAAACGATCCACTGAAAAAAGGATCTTCAAATTGACGGAAGAATTACATGCAATAAGAGCTGTGCACAATGCGTGGACAATGCATACAATTCAAATCAACCCTTTTAAAGCAGCCGTACCATCTCCGACCGGAGAATGGAAAACATTCTCAAATGTTAGCAATTTTAGATCAACAGCAGCTGCTAAAAAACGATGATCATATCAGGTTAATAGCAAAAATTCTTAATAACCATTTCGCGAAAACAAATCAGGAACCATTTTCTCTTCTGACGCATAATCGCTTTCCCGCTCCGAATATCATAACTCGGTTTGTGAACTAATTTTGCATTCGTAATCCTGTCCATTACCTTCATTTTGATATTACATTTCACGTTCCGATCTTGTTTTAGATTGCAATTTGACTTACGATTTCCTTTCATAATTCAGCCTTTGAACCCTTTCCAACTACCACCACACAGCTCGTGGATCACATTTTCACAAAACAAGCGCAATTTTCATATTAGGTTTTCCTGCTTTCTTCCTTTCTCTCTTTCTTCTGTTCGTAGGGGGAGTGGAATTCGAAAGAATTTCAATGAATACTTTGAATGCTTTTTCACCAACGGCATTTTATCGCATGTGCAATTGTTGTCAAATCTTTGTTAAAATGGCGATTACATTTAGCTGAACTGACACTAGGTAAGCGGGCTGAACACTTGGTTTATAAAACTACTTTCCTCCAATAAAACCCCCTTAAGGCTACGTCAATACATGCCGCACTATCGCAAGAATCTAGAGCTTGATTAGGTGCTGATCGAATACAAAATGTGCCCATTCAGTATTTCGTTCAGTGATTACCTTTTGCTCGAGCGAGTTCACTCTTTATCCTACCACTGAACCAAAGGTTGGATCGAACACTTCTTTTCTTGTTGGTACCCATTACGACAACCAATTTACATCGACAAAAGTGGACAATGTAAACACATTCCGCATTTATAAGTCCCGTTCACTTAGAAATAAAATATTCGGCTATATGTTTATAGCCCTTAGGAATTTTTGCAGACGATACCCAGGCGGACGTTCCCGTCAATGTTGATTAGGGAAAGCTAATGAGTGCTTGACAGCTGCTGTTGTTTCAAAGATCCTAATTGAAATTCTCACAGCGTTTAAAAATCTACTTCCCGGCGTAAAAATAAATCGCTAGAGTAGCGAAGGCAGAGTAAACAGCTGCTTATCTTCTCAACCGTTCCAAAATAGAGTATACGGTACAATTCCCGTGTTCCCTTTTCTTTTTCTTTCTCGCTAGCATTTTGATAACAACCATAGATTAGAGATTGGTCATATGTTCAAGAGGATTACCCTTATGAGCGTTTTCAAAGAAAATATTAAACCACAACATTCAACCTCTCTAAATTTTGGTTACTGATATGCGATAATTCGCACACTCACTAAACTACTAGGAATATATCGGTAGAGATGAACAACATCCCACTCTTTCGTTCTCAACTGAACGAATATTTCCTTTAGGCAGCGTTTCATAACCATCACATAACCATTCACGGCCACTCAGTCCTAACTGTTTGTGTGTGGCACTTGCCAGAACTTATGGGATTTCCAATACCGCCTCATTCCTCTAGTCAGTTGAATATGCTTTGGTGCAGTACAAATGTAAGATGCCGATTCGTTACAGAAACGATACAGCAAACAGGCAAAAAATACCATAATTGACAAGGGATATTCTCGCTGCGGCTGCCTTCCTCCTCGCTTCTCGAAACGCGGTTATTACCGATGAGCCTTGGAACAGCAGTGACATACATAAAGCGTAATATGCCTGAAATTGCAACTTTGTGACTACTTTTAACCTTTTAAGCACTTCCGTGAATTCGCATCGACGAATGACAATACGATGCTTGTGCATATGTCATGTCTCTCTTCATCCAATGATTTCCACTCGATAACCACTGAAACTACAGTTGCAAATTTCTGTTTACTGCTACTAACTAATTACGTTAGCTATACGATAATCCTCTATGGCAATTTCCTAAGTTGTTCACTTCGAAAAATGATAAATACAATAGAAAATGACTCTGTTTTCTTAGCCGATCGATTTAAAACACATATCCAGTCGCCAGAACAACTGGAAAGCGCGGCAGCCGGGATGGCATGGCACAAGCATTTGCACTCCCTCTTATCACTCTAATCGCAAGTTGCCAGTTAACAGTAAAATATGAGCAATAATACGGTCATATTTCAATTGGATCAACCATCGAAACAACTCTACACAAGATGCGCTTTTCTCGCATGAGTTGTGAGCCGATCATTATAAATGCAATCCAACGAACTGCAGAATGTATGCAAACTTTTTTTGTACATTAGAATAATTAAAACGTTTTACGAACCTGACTGATTGCAAAACTCGCAAAATTACTATGAAGTCCCATTTCCGGGTCATCCCAATATGCAAACTATGCCAATCGAGTTTTCCAACTATAACTTTAACGGCTCACAAGTTGAAACTACCGCACAAAGGGATATGCACATAACGATGCACAAATATGAGCTTGTCACAGAGCACTTTATGAATGCAAATGTACAAAAATGTGGTAATAGTTCGAATAAATAAAACAGAGAACCTCCACATACCAACAACATACATCTAAATTTGCCACTCCCATGAAAAATAACTTCAGATTGCCTCCCCTACAACCGAAGAAACGCTACCGTTGCAACGGAAATGCTCGTTGCCAGTAAGAAGTAATAATCAGTGAGTGGGCAATAATCACCAAAACCATCAAGAAAAGAAAAAACAGCAAAAAGCAGCAAACATCTACTCATTGTTCACGCATTACAATGAAATTTCATTTGGTAATTACGCAATAAAACTCTTTACTGCTGCGAAATCATTTAACGGCTGTTTTTACTAACCACAGTGACTATTAGTGGAATAATCGAAGACAACTAAAATATACCAATTAATCTTCCGTCTCTGAAAACAATACAACCAAAACTTCTGAGACCTAAAACCCCGGGGGTTACAGCTGGATTTATATGGTATAACTTGTTGAGCATAACTTGAGTTAACTGGTAAAAGCCGCTATAGCGCTTCTACGCTCCAATAGAAAATCCGCCGACAAATAAAGAAATAAACTCACATAAGTTAACGGCTCTAGTGAGTCCCCATGCAGTAAACCACTGATACCGTGATACATCGATAGACCACATCCAAATGACAAAATACCACAACCGGTGATAAGCGACGATACATACCGCACATTACCGTACCCGTAAGGGAAATTAAGATCAGGATTTCGTTGCGAGAATCGTATACCTGTTAGTAATATCAACTGGTTTACTGTATCCATCGTACTGTGAATCGCTTCAGCGAAAAGACTTTTCGATCCTGAAAATAATGCAATTTAAAATAGGTTTTCACCAACGTTAATTTATGTCTTACTGTAAACATAACAAAAAAAAACTATTTTATTGACAGCTCAGATATGAGCCAATTATAATTGGCAATGAATCATGAGTGCAAATTGAAGCAAAGCTGTGATTACGTTTAGAAGAGCAATCTTTGAAACGTGTGTTTTCTGAAGAAGGATGGAGAGCAGCGTCACCTACTATTTCAACAGACCAAAATAAATCATACGCATGAATCAATAACGCTCTTCATCGGCAAGTTAACTATGTGATTCTATTGACTACGATCCTTGGTTCGACCTGTTTTCTAAGTCTCACTCTAGAAGACCCCTCATAAAGATATACGACAAAAAGGTATTTTTAAGAGACTAAACTGAATGTATCATAAGCAGACTAATTAAATGAAACATCGCAATAATTTTAAGACACAAAGTTCAAAAATAATTCATGTCTCGAAGCTGGACTTTTAAATGCTACTTGAACGATGACAGAGGATTGGTTTGTTTGTTGACTAGCAATTCAAATTGCATTTTCATCCGCTTCTCACTTTATAGCCCTCCAAAAAAAAAAAAAAAAATCAACGAGCTCGGTGATGTATCGATTAAAAAAGCAAAAAATAAAAAATAAACCTGTCAAATAAGCAGCAGTAAATTTCCCAATTGTATCACATAAATTTAACGTAAATGCGATCATCACAACGCGATCAGCGCCCTAAAGAAAGCAAATTCGAATTCCTTTTATATAAATTCCATCTTTTTTACAGCTCAATGAATGTCCAAGGAAAAACACAAAAAATTCTTCTGTTTGATCATCTCTAAAACGAACACCACATCACTTGCATCTTAATAACATTATAAGTGTATATTTCATCAATGAAAAACTATAAGAAAAATTTTAAAAATGAGAGTGCATTTTGCCCAATCATTTCAACTGTGATCAGTGCCTAGGATTTTTCGAACTTCGTCATAATCTCGACCCTGTCTCTCGGCTGCTAGAATATTTTAAATAGGAATTAGCTGTAAATTACTTCTGACATCCCTTCATTAGGCCATTATTACTGAGAAAAATGCAACAAAGGAAGTAGGTTCCTTTGTGTGAATTTATTAATCAATATCGAGAATGGCTCAGAAAGCTTTTCTCGCAAATTGAGAATTACAAATGCACTTCAAATAATAAACATTATAAATTCAGTTAAATACGAATCACAAACAACTCAAAATATTCAACAAATCAATCAAGCAATAAAAAATTAATGTTGCAAGCCTACCACAGCGAACAATAAAATAACAGTAATAGCGAACCCTAGTGGTTTGATTTTGTGCCTCAACTCGCATTCGTAACCTCATACGCTCTGAATCGGAGAGTTTATGTCGCATATCAATTAGCATGCGACGTTTTTCATGCATCGCTTTTCCACTCCCGTGTACCTTGAATAGATGTAGTAAATATGATTTGAGTTATTCACTACATATCGATGGTCAAAAAGTAAACTAGTGGAAACATGCGCCCCACATCGCCGACTATGTTTCAGATGGAGGGAGAGGGGAGAGGAGGGGAAGGAAAATGGGGGAAGAGGAAGTACAAGCATGGGGTAACAAATAACAACAAATGAGAATGCATTCAACGGAACAGAAAAAAATTACGACTATGGAATGAACACAGTCATAAAAGTGAGGTGATTTTGCATTGGATCGACAAGTGGAGGCATGATCGAAGATTGCATTGGACCACTAGTGCTATAGAAGGGGACATAGGCGAGAAAGTTTTCGATATCTGAGAGAAACTATTGACTAAACGAATATATCGTTAATAATATAAAAATTATGCTTACAATAAAAATATATTTTATTCCGGCCCCACTAAAATATTTAAAAAACTCACCTTCAGGGCTCTATTATAAACATCATTGAGGGAATAGAGTGTGTAGTTGGGTTTATGTGGAAAAGCCTTTTGCGCATGCTTTGGTAGGTCTGCTAGTTGTTGCAGTGAGAGACCATACTCGGCCATTGCACGTGCCTAAATATGGAACATACCATCAATTGCATTCTATTATATTAGGCCAGTTGCATACAACGAAATTTCCTGAGCATTAAAACTGATAGAGCTGATACCGAAAACTTTTACAAGAAGAAACCGACATAATGCTTTAAGCACAAAGAAGGAAATGTAATAAACGTTATTATAGGCTGAATGGTACATTAAAGTGGGGAAGATCGATGTCATACATAATAAATTAGAACATTGTTGCAGCACGCCTATAAATGTTAATTAAACATAAACGATCTGATTACTGCAAACAACCTCCCTCCCCACCCCCCTCCCCACTCCCCCTCAAAAACCGTTTCTGAAGCCCTCTTGTTAACAAGCATTGGGAAAAATTCGAGAAAAAGAAAAAATTTCATACGCCCCGGAGAGTTCCTTGAATACCGCCAAAATATCATTTGGTAGCGACTCCTCGAAAATTTTTGTGCCGTCATATATATATATATATATATATATATATATATATATATATATATATATATATATATATATATATATATATATATATATATATATGTATATANTATATATATAACGTTCAGAGCAATGTTCACAGCCATAGCATGAACTCCATTTCCTAGGAATAACTTTTGCCTGAGTCATGTGTTGATGAATGAACAAGAAAAGGATTATCTAAATTTTCTCGCATGAAGAACTGCTGCTTAAACAAGCCGAAATTATCTACACCCTCCTCTCCCTATCCCTAAACAGTTTTACATCTTCAGCTATAAATACTATTTTATTTTTACTTTTCAGTTCCAGTAATACTTAGTAACACTACACTCCTAAAACGCAAATATTCTGCATCATAACCAATTTCTAAAAATTCTTCGGCGTTGTTGCAGTGGAAAATGATACATCCAAATATAAAGGATAAAATACCTTACATATCTCAAAATTCACAAAAGTGAACTAAATGAAAGTTCACTGAGTGAAGATGATGATAGAATTTGTTTTATATTCAAAATTTTTTATTACGAAAAATCTATATTAGCATATTCTGTATATGGGAAAATAAGCGGCATAAAATGGCCGTTTAATTAATATATCGGATTTTGCCTTCTACTTCCATATGACAGGCTTGAAGCAATAAATAAAACTTACCACTATAAACGAGTAAGTTTGCCATATCCGATTTGTCAGAGTGTGATGTGTAATGCGTTGGTTGCAATACGGCTCAATACGACATTATAGAAAACATTGGCAATTCGAGATCAGTGATAAAGAGATTCACTAGATCAATATGCTTTGCAACTGAAAAGGCGCTCCTGAAGAACGCTTTATAACCTGGTGATAACTTGGTATACATACATTATATATATATATATATATTTATTTATTTATTTATTATTTATTTATTTATTTGTTTACTTATTTATTTATTTTTTTAGCTTATTTCAATGTTTCAAAATGGAAAATCGACCAAAATGTGAGCAAAAAAAATTAAATCGATTTGAATAAAATGAAGCAAAAGAATTGTGCAAAATAAGTGAAAATCAATAAAATCGCTGCAGTTTATTTATACATCAAGCGGTTAACTTATAAATGGAAAGTTTTATCGGCGATAGCGGTAGTTAAGATTTAATAGACCATACGCCTCTCCATGTAACAACTTGTAGAAGAAATAACTGCAAAGATCACATAAGGTTGCTGTTTAAATAAAAAAAAAGAAATTTGCATATAAGCAATTTGAAGTGTTTTTTGCATGTTTTTTTAACAAGATGCCAAGAATGAGAATCGCTTCCTAACTACGTAAGCAGGATCACAAAACTGTAAACATAAGGAGGTGAAAAAAAAAAACGTTCGTGCAATAGGAAACAATTCCAGAAAGCAAAAGGAAAAAGGAGAGCACGACTTGAACATGAATGCAACGGTTGTGAATAATCACGACTCTCAAAGAGAGGATTTCTTCGATTTTTTATGCCTACAGCATACGGATTATATGGCTCTGCAATCGTTTTCCGCTTAGATACGCCTCTATCCTGCATGATCCCCTATGAATATACCAACAAAAAACCGATAGATATTATAGCATTCGCGTCCTCCGTCGAACGAACATACTAAATTTGTCACAAATAACTGGTATAAAATTGCGGGGAGAAAATCGATTCAGTTGCTGAGAACGATGGGTTTTAGGTCGGAAAAATAAGCAAATTGACTTTCAGATCAACGATGCGGTCTTTGTTAAACGAACGGATCGGATGTGCAATTCGCAAGCACAATTATCCCAAATCAAACATTACAATGGTTGATATTTAAAGGGAAACCTATTCGACTCTCGAGCGTTGATTCGATAATATTATCGAAAATGCCGTCACTTAGCAAACAACAAAGCTTTTAAGCACTTTATTACATGCAATATCGCAAAATTCATTGCAATATGCAAAATTTTAACATTCAATGAAAATAAATTCAACTTGTAGGCAATCTCGTTCCGAGACTTGAAACAGCTAATGCAACGCTATAACTGAGTCACTCTCGACGTTCGCACGATATTGCGAAATTCATGATGGGTGAAGGTGGTGAAGAAGTAAATGCGATGGAGGTACATCGATTATTTTTTGATTGTGTCATGATCATGTGGTCGGCTTTCTACTATTGCGACTTTTCCCTCTTCTCTCACTCTCCACTCCCTCCCCCCTCCACCCCAGACAAAAATCCGCATGAAAGCTTATATCCCTTGATGAAAGTTCCAGTGCTCATATGTGGTCAACTGGGAGCACTGAACTCGTTGATTTCTGTACGTGTAGGACCTGGGGGGAGGGGTGCATAGCTGGATGCAATGCACCATGAAAGATCTGCTTTCATGCTCATTACCCGTTCGTGCGTGAATTCAAACGCCAATGTTACGTTAATGCGAGGTGAATAAGGGGGACTGAATCTCTAATCCAGCGATCGATCCTTTAAAATTCACTATTTCCATAGAATTTTCATTTTTTAATATGAAACTTCAACCTTAGCAATTCACGAATTGTTGTACTTCTAAGAGTTTGCGTTATTCTGCATGCCCATTTAGCGTGATCGATTAGACATCGATGATGTGCTTGATAAATGAAGCAAGTGCACTTTGAGCTATTGTCTCTTCATTTTCGTTTGCTGATAAGAGATAATTTTAAAGGTGTAATCTATAACTTGGGATAGTCTGCTTGATCTAAAATAGATAAATCATCGCTGATGAAAATTACATTAATTCGTTTCGTTTTATTGATGATGATTTTGCGTAATATTTATTCGGTATTAACCGTTGAACAGCATAAAGGGTGGAATACTTTAATGGAAGAGCATTCGGGTTTATGTAAGAAGAGGGAATGAAGAATGTGAAGAAATTATGCAGCGATCAGGTGGGAGGGGAAAAATATGAACAAAAAGAATTAACAAATTGGGTGGTACATTGGCAAAAGACGAATAAATAGTTCTGCCTTATCAATCAATGAAGCAAATTTGCATAGGTTTAATTTAAGTACAAAGTTTTCAGAGTGGTTATGCGATAACTGCGTCCCATGCAACTGCGCGTCTAAGAGATGGACGTGCAGATTATGACGATTGATGTATTAAATGCTAATTAACGCTGAAGCATTGAGCATAATATTTAAAGGGAGGGCAGGCCTAAGTATGAAGAAAATGAGTCTAAGCCTCGAATTGGTCGTCGCTTATTAGGGGCGCAAGTGTCGCGACACGACTGTAAACTGTTGCAAGGAAATTTTTTGTGAATAGGGTTTTTCAAGGGAATTTCCCTTTCTGTCAAACCACTTGCAATACTTCTTTCTGAAAATGGAAGAGTTATTAAAGGAAGCTGGATGTTTATTTCGATAAGGAAATCATAATAAGCACGTCTTGGTCCCTCAGCACTTTGTCGTGCAATTGCTTATCTTCCATCATCCTGAGGTTTTTTCACAGCTCATTAGATTTTAATTAAATGCAATCTCGGCAGTGATGGGTACCGCGTTTGACAGCTATCCCTCCCCCCCC
>QEWY01000148.1:0-48011 GCA_006503575.1 Baylisascaris schroederi | reverse complement strand
CCCCCCCCCCCCCCCCCCCCCCCGTTGATTGCCGACAGTGTCGTTAAATTGGAAATGTTCTAAAGGAGCTTTCAAGGTATGCATCACTCATTTCACTTCATCGCATTTCATCGCTCAATATTCTTTACGTTTACTTTTTTGAACTGAAAAAGAATTCACCTTATAAAAGGTGGCAAAAATATTCTTCATTTATTCTCGCTGATTGTTTACTGCGATGAGTGAAAATTTAAATTAGTGCCAACAAAATTTGGATAGTTGTCAAGTCAATTTTTTGTAAACGATTTAAGGCATATTGAATGGGTGTTTTATAGAATTGAATAAACATTTGAGAGTTTCTAAGCATTGAAATGTTTTTGAAAAAAGGTGTTGTCTTATGTAAATGTAGCATAAACACATGCTGTTAGGTTTTATGCTTTCGTTTCACTCACTCCGTATATTTTTTTTTATTTTTCATAAACTTGTGCATTCATTGAATCAACACACGACAGCTCCATTCTAACGTTCGAATCGCTTTTATATTTAAACAGCATGTGTTACGAAGCTAATAATTCCTTATATGTTACTGCTTGAAGCTGGGAAATCCCCCCTCTCCCCTTTTTCACCACTGTCTCACTCCTACCAAACTCAGAGTGGGAGTTTATTGGAAACAATTTAAAGTATGTAGTAAAATTCGTGAAAAGTTGGATGCAATCCCTTATTCCTGCCCCTTTCTGGTCTTTCTCACCTCTAAAGTAACGTCCACTTCATTCATTCCCACCTGTTTATGGTTTCTTGAGGCGAATCAGATGCACTTGCTTAGGTGGCAAAAGATTTTAGAAAACGAATAATGTTAATTTCATCCCGAACTGGCGAGGAAGTTTGTGTTGTTTCATTACGCCTAATTGGCGTTATGAGCTTATAGTTAGATCGACTTTCCGCATATTTTAAGTGAGTATCGGCTAAACCCGGTCCTCATCCCTATCAGGAACCAGACTAAATGTAGCCCGCAGCTATATGGAAATGAAGTAAACTGCGCCCCGACCCATGATCGGTTAAATTTGATCGATGGGTCGCAGCGTGTTTGAACCCATCTTCACATGATTGTGACCAATTTTCTAAATCATCAGATGAGGTGGCATTCGAATTGAGTATGAAAAGGGTGGGAAATTAAATAACGTTCAGTTATACTTGAATAAACAAAGTGCAGATATTGAGAACACGTCTAGAACAATTTTCCCGTGAATCCCACTTCTTTGTAAGGCAACAACACTTGGAGGTGTGATTTTAAAAAATTTGTCATAGCCGCACAACACCATATGATGCGATGTAATGATATAATTTTTTTTTAATAATATAGATCGATGCAGTCAACAAGCATTACGAGTTCAGTAAGGGGAGATGTAAGTTTTCTTCAATAGCAAATAAAACAATATGTAGGAAAGAGAGTATGGAGGCACTTATTGTTGGGACTGCATAGATATGGTGATAGCAATTTGATTGATACACTAGAAAAAATTGAGAAGTAATTTGTAGAAGAGACTTTTGTGCACTTTGACGTAATGATTTATGCTGAGATTATTTCTATAAACCTCCCTTCGGCACTTTCAACTTGAAACCACTGAAATTTGGTGTTGGCTAGAAAAAGTTTCCCATATCTGAAAACTTTGAGGTTGTGATCGGTCAGTTAGAAAAAAAAAAAATTCCAATTGAGTACATTATAAAATTTTACACTGATTTTGCGATTGCTAGAAATTCCACCACTAACCTTGAAAATGTCGGATTTATTATCGCAGTTTATACGAGCACTCGGTTTGGTTTAGCAGAAATATGAACGAATCATTGCGCATGTTTTATTTATTTTTTAGCAATTTGCGCTTTTCTGTTGGCGTGACAATAAATATGAATGTGGTGAAAAAAACACAAATCGCGCCAACACAAGTACTATGTTATTCTATTCGCAGTATGTGCTATGCAGTATCTATTGATCAACGGAGAAACCTATGTTGAACTGTGATTTTTGGCGTGAAATTCTCTATGGCACAGAGTTGCGGAAGAATGCGGTCAGGGCGGGAAGCTGGGCTGGTTTAAACCGTGACCTCACGGAGATGGTTTTAATGCGACCCCGTTTCATGTTGAACGGCCGCATTTGCACCTTACCTTCTTTCCACTTTTGTCCACCTCACCTTCGACTATATTATCACAGTTGTTCTATGCAATTAAAATAGCACTCTTTCAATTTTGCCAACACTCACCTCTCCCAAATTAATAGAATTGAATAAATTTTTTTATTCAAAGGAAAGTTGGAAAAAACTCAAGGAGTCTTTTAGATTAATATACTACAATAGCCAAATGAGGTTTACAAAGAGATGGGGGAAAAGGAAATTTTAAGAGAACAAGCTTGATGCCGTATTTTTTCTTGTCCTGAAATGGATATAGAAAAATTGATCTGTCGTTGGTTGCTTGTATTGTTTGTTGATAGTTTGAATCACATATGAATAACCTGCACCCCTTATTTTTGCTTAATTGAACGTAAATTTGGGAACTTTTAAGGTGCAAATCACTGAGGGAATTGAAGGGTTTTGAAATTGCGATGAATAATCATCCGAAAACGTAACGCCTTTGATTCGATTTGCAAATCACCAACACCAATCAATTGTAATGACTCAAAATATCCCATTATTGCTTAATTTGCAGTTCAAATTTTCCATCCAATTGCACGTAAAGTGATCGCTAGCAGCTTATCGAATATCAGTTGCAAATTTTGACCGGAAATAGGGAGTAGTAAGGGCAAAAAGTATTGAGATTAATGCGGAAAGGATGGGATTTCACTCAAGTGTGATCTGAATGCTTCTTCGCCCGCAATTAAGGCAGTTCAATACCTCTAGGCATTCTCAATGTGAAAATTTTGTCCATTTATGCGGCCATAAAAGGTCCGATAAGAATGTACAGAGGTAGAAGACGTGCCGAAATATTGATACGTAAACCAGAGAAATAGCTCAATATATCTGTATATATACATATATATGTATATCTTTATTTATTTATTTATTTATTTAACCCAAATTTCGTACTGACAGTTTGTGATTTTAGCATTACGAGAACGGAGCCGGTGAGGAGCCTTCCGAAATGGAGGTATACGAGGAGCACAAAAACGATATCGGAGTACTGGAGACAGCTGAGAGGACGTCTTCACCCGTGCAAGGTGCATGTTGCTTGCTGAATGGCCCATCGTATATGAAAAAGTGGGATGTGGATAGCGGTACTAAAGTGGATATGAGGTCGGGTAATGAAGACGATGAAGATAAAGTGAGAATGTTGGGAGCTCGAACAACCGATACGCCAACAAACAACCATTTGAAAACTGAACCCATCATAGAGGAAGCGGATGAGGAATGCGCCCTATCGGTTAACACAGATGAGAACACGTCGACCACGGTGGAGAGGCTCGATGTGTCAATCGATCAACAAATCACCCCAGAGCGAATGAAAAGGGCCATTTCATCGCTGCGCATTGCCTATGCGATGAACTTAGATCAAGCCTATGCGGGTATGTTCTGAGCTACCTTATGTTTCTGTATATACTTATATATGTATAGTACACTTATTTATATATGTAGTATGTATACACCTTTATGTACACATGTGGGAGCATTATATGCGTACATACACGTAGTCGATTTAGCATCGAAATCCTGCGTCGACTTTTATCGCTCACAGTGTATAGGGAGTGCGAGTATGAAGCGACAACAGTAATGGGCTGTCACTAAGCACTATATTGAGTAAGCATGTCCTTAATAAAACTTCCAGGGTGTTTGTTCTGTCATAAACTAATGAGGTCTTCTTGTCCCAAAGTTTTTTTTTTTAATTTGTTGACTCAGTGGTTCATTTGCTATTTTCAGCCGGCGATGTTATGGTGGCAGATTCGTATCGCAAAGCCGTGAAAGAGCTTGACGATGCATTCCTTGCTATACACTCAGGAACTTTAAATTACACAACATTGCCACCATTTCCAGCACCCTACAAATCCCCCGTCGAGAGGTCGATCCCATACAATCTTCAGTCGCTGTCATTCCCGCCTGGGTATCCATGGTATTATTTCCCCTATCAATACTTGCCACAGCCTGGGATTCCCGGCACATGTATGCCACAGTTCCATATGCCCGCCCCGTGTGGACCACCATACATGTACAATGCGTATATGCCACGAACAGGCCAGCAGCTCTCACTGCATCAGGTTTTTATATCTTAATTTTATTGTCTAAACATAGGGAATAGAGTCACTCTCAACCGTTTTAGGGATATTCTGAGGGAATTATTGTTGCTGGTTGTATGCGCTTTTTCATTTCGATTCATAGAAAAGGCACCAAAAGCTGATAGCCTAGAGTTGTTTGATCCATACATCGGTGTTTTATATTCCACGATGCTTTCCGTTCACTAATCTTTTGAAGTGTAAATATTGTGCTGTACTTTTCTTTAGAAATGTCATTGTGCTGTACTGTGTTATTATTTTACAATTAAGAGGCATGAATATAGGGGAAAGTGTTTTCCAATTTTGTTTTTACATCCACAGTGCATAACGTTTATTTACTTGCTGTCACCACTGAATCTAGATCTATTATGATCTGTAATCTATTGCTGACTTTTAGCAAAGCTTATTTTATCTTAAACTTTTGATTTACTTACTAACTGTTGTTACGTTGCAGAACACGCCATCACCTGGCTTCTTTCCACATGCTTCCGTTATGCCACCAAAGTTGGCATCACCTCATTCAATGATTGGCCAGTCGGTGTGCCCTTCACAGATTCCTTGTGATACTGCATCGCGTAACTCTCCCATTACTTCCTTCTACGTAAGTCATTTTCTCTAATGACATGTGAAAGTTTTCTTTTTTTGAAATGAGGAGACGAGCCACTCAAACTCATTGCACCTGATACAGGGATATTAAAAAATCTGTTATAAATTGAGTGGAGGTGTCTCCCATTTTGTTGATTAGTTCTACGATTTTTTTGAAGAGTTTCAATTTTGTTTGCGATGTGTCTATCGAAATACATTCGAGTAAATCGCCACCGTTTTGTTTATCGGCATATTTACAGTTGTTTAGGAGGAGCCACAAACAACGTCGGCGGTGACGAAAGAAATGAAGTGCGTTGAGGAGGGTGAAGAAGCCGACAAATATAAACCTGCGAAATCTGACGCCGAAATGAGGCCAACCGAAGTGGAGACAAGCAGTGCTCCTACGAAGTCACTCGAATCTGAAGCTGGTATTTCTGAGATAGGATCAACAAAACTGGATGTTGCTACTAATGGAACGAAATTGGGTGGATCTCAAGTTTTTGATGATGGAAGGGGGCCGAATGAATCTCAGGCCAATGATGTCAAAACAACGGCTGTCGATTCTCGGACTTTTGATCTTGAAACGAGACCGATCACATCTAATGCTTTAAGTATTGGGACGACATCTACCGAATCTGCTAGATCTCAGGCTGTTATTGCTGAAATGGCGCTAACCGAACCTCGGGCTCCTGACGTTAGGACTATGACTTATGGATCGGAGATTTTTGCTGGGGCTGTCTCAGTAGGACTGGAGGCTGTAGCTCAAGCAATACCTCTACTTGAGGCCAAGAGCGTCGATGATGAGCGTGATGATAGAAACTCTATTTTGGTGGATGAAGTGCCGATCTTTATTTCAGTGGACCAAAGACCACCGTGAGTGGCTCTTAATTTATCTGTACTATTAAGTTTTATGCAGCTATGAGCACCTTTTTCACTTTTAAACATTTGGTCAATGCAATTCTCAAGCCATTCATAGCACAAAGGTTGCGGTTTTTGCCTTGACGATTTTAGGTATGAATTTCAAAGATTTTCTAGTCATTCCACTGCATCCCATCCTAAAGGTAAATGGCCACTGTTTTAGGATGAATGGTGGCTGCAATGTTTTATTGTACTCTCTGTCCTATGCTCCGTTGTTTGTTGTTATTTTTGTTTTTTTGAATTTCCTGCAATGATACCGCTCTCTTCGATTGTTGTGCGTTATGTTTTTTAGAATTTTTAGAGAATTTCCTGCTGCAAACTATAGCAATGTGGTGAAGAATTGGGCGATGCACATAATAAATGTACAGCAACTCCTGCAATTGCTTATAGACGTCGTTGAATATTTCGATACCAAAGAAATAACCTTTAACGAGAAAAATTTCGAGGTAACTTTTCTTCGTTTAAATTTATTTCGCTTAGATACGATTATTATTAAACTGAGTGCTTGACCTGCTTTTGCAATCGTCATTTTGGTTTTTATCCCTTTACTTCTCTGCTATCCTTTCATTCGTTCGTTCCAACCCGTTCCTCATCTCATTCACTTTCAAATTTGCCGAAAGCATAGCATGATCAATAAGTTGTGGTCATATTGTCTTAGTCGTAATAATGTGTGAAAGGGGAATGGAAATGCAAAGAATATCAGGAAGTGGGGTATTACTTCGATTCACTTCAACATTGATCCTTTAATAAATGGAATTGAATAAAGTTTTCTACTGTGAAGTTTATATGCAACAGATCCCTTCTCTCGCCCTTTGCCACTTTGTGTTATCGGTTTGATGGCGTTGGATTAACGCTTCTGATGAAAATTCATCGCCGATGATATATTTGTGCAATTTTAGGCAGAAAAAGATATCTGAAGAAAGTTATTGCATATCTATCATTCAATTTGGACTGCATCGGTTCTTGTTTTAGCCTTCCGTTTGCAAGCTTGATATCAAATTTTCATATATGAACACTACTTTGTACATTGTAAGCTGTAACGGCTGTGATACCACTATTCTTCACTTTAATTTCGGGAGGACAAGGAAGGTCTATGATCTACGTTTATATTATGTGAAAGATTTCCTCAACCATTATAAAAGATCTAAACTTTTTGCTGATCAGTTTTTTTACTAATAAGGAATGGGAAACGACTGAAAGCTACTGTTGATAGTGATTGTTGTGCATTTGAGCAATTCTGTGGTCGCGACATGCTGCCTCGACTTGATTGTATGGATTTTGGTGAACTCATTGACTCGGAAATCGTTTTAATCCGTCCAAAAGACTTTGGATTCTATCTCAACCCCATTTTCAGGTAACATCTTTTTCACTCAGAAATAAGCTGATAAGAGAGAACGGTTATAAAAAGTATGAGTGGATAATGTTAATCTGTCATAGATTCCCTTCATTTGTTGTTTCTACAGGGGATTTTAGCTTGCCGCATTGAGTTGAATTGGGCAATTTCTTGTGTTATCAATATTTTCTCTCTTATATTGTATTCATACTTGTGAAGTATATTGTACTGAATAGTGATTATGTTAATCAACTTTTCGGAACTCATCAACACCCATTATTAGCGGCTGGATCGAAGAGCAGTAAATATACGCCGCAATGTTTTGGATTATTCAAAATTTCGATTTTAATTTTGTTATCACTGACAGTCCATTATATCTGTTGATGAAGTGGAACCTAGTTATCGTTTAGATGCATTTTTGCAGTGAATTGCGTTTCCTCGTATTGACCGATCTGGAATGGAGTATTTTCCATATGCTCCTTGAGGTGGGTCACATTCGAATGGAAGATCTTGCTGATGCTTTGGTTAGTCTAATTTTTTGAATTTAAGTTGCTCATTAAATTTAGAATTAAATTTTTATTTAGAAATCATTTCCAGATTTCCCGGTTTTTGCTGTTGATAACTTTGGGCTTTATGACATCGTATTTGATGGGGGGCTTTTTCTTATTATTTATGAAGTCTCGCCAGGAAACTTCCTCATTTCTAATAATCTGTTGAGCTAATTCTCATCACTTTGTTTCGTTCTTCCTCTCATTTTTGGCTTATTTTCACCCATTACAAATTTCCTTGCTTCGGCCAACCTTAATATAATCGCAATTTTCGAGGGTAAATTAAAGATTCTGGCAGCTATGCTATAGTTTACGTCACTTTTATCAGTTGCGGTACTTCTTGATGTTGTTCAGGATTTCGGCAGTGATTGTGATTGGATTCCACGTAAAAAACATGCTGCTATCTGGGAGGTTCTCTTCAGCGAGAAGCTGCGTGGTGTGTTTGTTGTGGAAGCAATGCTGCGACACGGTTAGAATTGATGGTCATTTGTTTTATTTGAGAGAGAATTCATAGCCTTCTCTTGATTTCTTTGCCACTCTGTACGATTTACCTAGAGAGAGGGCGTGAAGTGCCGCTTATCCCTCCCCTTATTTTTAAATGCGCCATCTTTATGTGAAATGTTGTTTGATATTTTTTGGTTCTGATAACCATTAAAAGGTACTTCACAGTTTCCTTTATTTCAAAGGGAAGAATCCAATTGTCCTTATTATACGCATTTAGGCATATTTTGATAGGCAGTATTTAACTGCTTTTGCAGTGCTTAAAAAGTTCCAATGGGGAATATAAAAACGGGAACGATGGAAAGAAAGGACGCAAGGGGCTTTTACGTGCCACTCAAATTTGAGTTCTGCCTAATTTATGATCATCAAGGCAGATTTTATGCTTTTAGATCTATAAATCTCTTTCTTTTAACCAAGAAGTTGTTGTCAGTTATATGTGAAATTTTAGTGAGTTCTTATCACTTCTCCCAGCGTCTTGTAGTGATGTAAATCTGTTTGGGAAAAGTTGATTAGGCTAGGTAAGCATTATTAAGCAGTACGATACACAAGTAAAGAGATCTTCACAACGAGGAAAATCGAAAATTTCAATCCATTTCCCATCCGGCAGCGGGCAACAAGATTCCCTATTTAATAGTCTGGCGTCATAGTGATTTTCCTAAGTTTTGAGGTATTACTTTTTCCTATATTGATAGCCTGTTAGCCCAGTGAATGCTGTCGTCGTATTGGTTGTTTTGCATTGGCGCATCAATAGCGAACAGGATTGATCAGAGGAGATAAGAATGTACTGAAGAGTGGAGAGGGGCGGATGGGAAAAGGGTTCTACCTTTGAAATTTCAGGTAACAAAACCGAGTTCTGGATCCGGATCAATCGATGTTTAGATAGATCAAATGTGGTTCCACGTCTGATCGTATTTCCATAGCTGTGGTGCGTATAGCGACGTTATATTGGAAAATTATATGATCGTTTTCCTCAAATAACGCATTCATGCACTAAGTGATGAGAGATGAATTTTGATTATGTGGAACATGTCTGTTCTTTTTTTAACTTCAGAAGTTGTAATTGCACTCTATATAAGCGGAAGGAATTGAATGAGTGGGGAAAGGAAGGAAAGTGGGTGGGGAAACGGGTAAAGAGGTATTCCATTGGTAGATGAATTGTCATCTTTTGAAGCAATCTCTTTTTTTGATTTGCAGAATTTATGGTACGAATCTCGCTTTGCTAATTGTATTTAAGTATTGGTTCGCTTTGCTATGCCTGGTTTTACTTACGATGATAACGTGTATTAAAATTTGTGCTGAATGAAAAGTTGTATATGCGAATGTTGCTCAATACATGGTATCTTTCCAGGTAATCAGTTTTCATTACACCTCATACACTTATTTCTGTGTTATTCGAGTAAAATAATATGGTATACAATTGCTTGAACTAATATAAAGTGAATCTTTGTGCAAAAGTTTGTAGTGAAATACTTTAGAGGAAATTTTTTTACATTATTTTACGAATAAATCTCTACTTGAAAGTGCTTTCGTGCATTTTTTTGATTCGATCGTTTTTTCTCTATTTTCTGCACTTTGATTTTATGTGCTTTACAGTGTTCATTTTATTTTTCGCATTTTTCTTCTGTAATTTAAATAATTAATTTATATTTTACATTCCATTTATTTATCCATTTATTGTTTGCAAATTGTTTCAAAAAGAAATACATAAATATTGTATCTGGTGTAAAATAGTTTTTGAACTAGGTTATTGATAATGTTGATATTCTTTATGCTGATAATTTAGTTATTCTTATCAGTGCGCATATCGGTTTCAGTAATTTCGAGAAATATAAGAGAACTAGAATCTGCGAATATTAATGAACTGCAATAATGTGTACACTTAATGAAATTCCGAACAAAAGCTTTGCCTTTCTAATAATGCAGTTATTTTAATTTGTGCTTTCAAATTTTTCATTCAGAGGTTTAGTTGAAGGCTAAGACTTTTTTTATTCAAGTTTCTTGCCTTGTTTGTTACACTGTGGCAGATATAAGTTACCTGGTAATGCTGTTACGTTGAGATCGCAATTATCTGTATTTATTAGCGAATGTTGTTTGGATGGAATTATAAATATTGTTTACCTGAGTGGATGCATTGTTTCCTCTTATAAAAGCGTCGAGATTTACCTTTTTATTGTGTTTGCTTTATTTTCCATAGTGATTTGTGCTGTTTACGGGAAATGCTGTCTTTTTTTTTCAATTATTGCATCGTTTATACTCAAAGAAATCGCAATTATCTTATTATTTCACTCCCACATGAAAAATGTTAATACGAAGAGAGAGAAAAAAATGAGCAATTCCGCATTCGAATGATTCGTCAACACAACGGTTGAGTAGTCGTTTAACGAGTTTTGCGACGCATAAACAACGGAAATAGATTCATTCAGTTGATGCAACTTTGCTATATTGGAATATGGTTTTAGTGATTAGTTATGACCCTTAATCCCTGAGAAATGATTATCTAAGAATAGAGGCATGTTCTGAAGTGAGGGATTGCCCTCTATCAAAAGCTGTAAGGGATGCACAAGTTGCGGTGATATCAAACGTTTCTCCTTTCAAAATACGCGTTCTCAGCACACTGCCTGTCGCTCGCTTACATAACGCAAACAGCACGCCGAACTGTAGTCGGGGCGGTGTGCTGAGTGGTTGTGCGTCCCATTTACTGCACGAAGGGCGTTCGACGTTGCAGTCTCTACATGCGTTGTTGTTGAGTTTTCGTATTCCGAATGGATCATCGAGGGTGTGTTCAGATTCGCTAATTGTTCAAGGTGCAGTTCTCTCTTCTATCGTTAGATGAGGCAATTCGTGTCCTCATTACGACGCCTCAAAAGTCTCAAAATGCGTAATCGCAGTTGCATTTTGATTTCCGTTGTTGTATCGATCGTGTGGGTATTGGCAATGGTCGCATATATAGGCAAATTGGATGCACAAAGTGGACAAACATCTGCGGTTCGACGTGCAAAATTCAATTGGCAACGACATGATGAACAAAAAAAGCAATCGAAACAAGACCCGGATATGCTCGGCGAAAAGATCGCACCACCACCAGCTGACATTCCAGCACTTGATAGCAGTGATATTGCCGGTCAAATTCATGAAGAGCAGTTCTCGTTGAATCAAATCCCCGATGTCGATCTCGACAAGCTCGCTGTGATCAACAATAAAGCCGAGCAGGTAAGTCGACTAACTGCTTTCCGCATTTTTGTTCCTAATCTCAATGTATTTCTTTTATTTAATAATACTTCTCCTGATTGTGCTTATAATCGACTGTTGCTGTATGTGCAACATGATCCTTCAGCAATATTATTTAGATATTATGATATTTCTGAGGGAAATAAAGTAAATATTTCATTACAACAGGATGAATGTAATCAAAAAAGGGGTTATTGCAATAGATTATTTTTTGTTTTGAAAAGGTTTATTCCAAAAAAAATTGCGATTGAAATTATAAGAGATCAAATATAAATTATACATCATTTTTAAACACTTCATTAAAATCTTTGAACTGATCTAATTTAGAATCTGCTTAATTAAATTATGGGAAATTAAAATCAAATATGGTTGAAATATAATGTGCCATTTCTTTTTAAGTTCATAGAATTTGAAAGCAATTTGCTAAACCTTAAGAATCCTTCATCGATATGCTTTCATCCAGTAATGAGAATTTCGAAGTATTGAGATGGGGGTTGGTCTGGAAAGCTCGGAAAAGGGGGTAAATATCATGATTTGATGGAATGTATGTAGTATTGGCAAAGTGATACTAGAGTGCATGTGGAAAACAATAAAAATTACTCGAAGAAGTAAGTATGAATAATTTTTAGTGAATTCGCTGCAATAAGCAAGGCTTTGAGAACACTAAGATAACTTTCTAGCATGTTATCTTGAATCTAGTTCATTAGTGGAGAATATATGCAGGTTTCAATTCTAAACCTTTCCACCTTTAATATGCCAATAGTTTCACTTCATCTTCTATCAAATAGTCAATTATTTGTTCATCCCTCAGCTACTCGATTGGGTCTTCCTCCAAATTCGCTTTGCAATTAATTATAAGAGAATATAAGGGAGGGATGCCATTAACATGCTGTTCGTCAACAAACAGTTGTATATCCGTTACTCTTGCAAACAATCATTTCAGAAAATGCACGATGAAGGCTTCGATAAATATGTATTTAATGAGCTTCTAAGCAAGCGAATTGGACCTCGAAGGCGAATACCCGATTCGAGACATTACCTGTAAGTTGCTTATTTAGATATACTCAAGTTTGTCTCAACGAAATATCTTCATCGTTAATCGATCGTTCGATGGTAATAGTTTGTGCGTGAAGTATGCTGAAATCAATAATGCTTCCAATTTTGTTGAACTACGCTTCAGTTGGACGCTCTCACTCATCCACTGTGCCCAATGCCTACCTATCATCGTATCGTAACGTATGAACCTATTTGATTCGCGATAAGCATCGTAAAGGGGATGTTGCACCACTGTTGAAAATGTGCATATTAAAGCTCTAGATTCTTGTAGTTTATTGAGATGCAAATCTTCTCAGCTGATAGATTTAGAGATATCGTTTCTTATTGCGAGATAGATGTTTGTCGATGTGCTTGTATAAGTTGGCAGATGGTCTTTGTTCGAGGAAGCTTTTTGTTGTACCTAGAAAGTGATGTGATTGCTTGCACTGTATCGATGTTACCGACAACCTATTGTTGCTGAAAGTGTAGATTAACGATTAGTTTTGGGCGTAATTGCCATAATAGCGCAAAGAAAAGTAATACTTTTTCGAGCTAGATTTCCAAAGGTTTACTTCTATAACTTACTTTGGTGTAAATTACGTTGATTTTGCAATTGTGAGCCGAAAAATAAACATATGCAAAAAAATTCACATTACTTTTATTCACTCTAAATGTTTCTACTGCTTATCGCTTAGTTTTTTCTTCATTATAAGCGAAAACACCTTTACAACAACTCTCTTCACAACTGAAATCTAATCGTGGTTGATCTTTAAACAGTTATTTATCCCGCTGCATTTTATGGATTATTGTTCATTGTTAGTTGGTTCGGTGATCTTCTTTAAAACTACATTGAAAATTGCTCCTTCATTCAATATTCCATCATATGCGCTATCCTTGACTGAATGCCTAGCAAATTAATCGCTGTCTCCTCGTCTGCTTCCTTTTTAACTGTATTAGAGAAGATTGTCCTCTAGTCCTCATCTTTTTTATAGTTTATTAGTTTTGCAGTGTCAGACGTTTCGAATTAATGTCTACTGAATATGAGTAGGACTCGGTGATCCTTTTATGTGATACTGCTTACTGCTACGGTAATCTCACGGCGTATCAAAACTACCGTTGTCTACTGCTTGTGAGTCCTATTGCGACGAACTATTTTAAGTTGTAACGTTGTAAAGGTGAAGGGGGGGGGGGGGGGGGGGAAGCGTACATCCTGTCACATTCCCGTCCTTGGATTTCCCTTGTGATTTTGTTGTGGTTCTTACAATGCAGGTCTCGTAGATTTCCCAGTTTGTATCAGAATGGTCGTGTGCTTAAGTTAGTGGCCTGATCTGAATAGTCAATCGAACACTAAGCATAAACGATCAAATTTGAGGTGCCAGAATGAAAGTTACGCAGAAGATCTGCCATCAGCCAGTATCATCATTTGCTATTACAACGAAGCACCGTCGGCCTTAATCCGTATGGTGAACAGCATCCTCGACAGAACGCCACTGAATCTCATTCATGAAATCCTTCTTATCGACGACTGCAGTGATCTTGGTATATTTCAATTTTCCTCATAATCTCGAATCGAACCGTTCGTCCTCCTCCCCCCCCCATTTCCGCCGTTTTTTTCAATTCAAAGCCTGATTTGGTAAGAAAGGCTGTCAGTACTCCACTTAATGAATGTTCTATTCTATAACCTTCCTTTCAAAGTACCTGATGTTGTTAACTTAAGGCTCAGAAATGCCGCATTTCTTATCTCTAAATTAAATGCTGTTTAGCGTTGGTGTGACGTAACCATTACACATTTACTGATGCGCTATACTGCCCAGATTCAGTTTAGAACCGCTCTGGTTCGTTCAGAAACTTCTACCAGTAGCACTGCACATGGTCAGTTGGTTGCTTTGTCAGATTATATTTGTTTTTCCTTCATACAGGTGCCGAGGTTCACTAGAGATTTTGGTGAAACCGCTGATACGATGACCATCGTACAATTTTATTTTCACTCATTTCGCGGCTTGTGACTAAAGCGTCTATAGCGAATGCTGACTGCAATCCGATCCGAGAAGATAATCTCTTGAAGTACTACTCATCTAAAATTTTTTAGACAACTCATCAGATGCGACACTGCGTGAATATGGAAAAGAGAACTGGTCATCGGAGTTGGTGAAGATGTTGAGGACCGAACACAATGAAGGATTGATCCGTGCGAAGATGTTTGGTGCTGAACGTGCGGGTGGAGAGGTGATCGTATTCCTCGATAGTCACTGTGAGGTTAACGAACGTTGGATTGAACCTTTACTTGATCGAATACATACTGACCCACACACGTAAGTTCCACATTTACTCTTGTTTTTTTATGCGATGTGTGCAATGCTGCACTTTATGAGAGTAAACTCAATGAATATATTGTCGGCACTTATTAGTCGGTACAGGTGATATCTTACCTGCATGATGAGAAATTTAGGACGTTTACTTCATGATATCCTTTACTGTCGCCATCCGACAAAGATGGTACTCAACTGGAACGAAGTTCGACCTCAGCGATTGCTCTCTGCCTTAGGTTTTATGCATTAAATTCGATTATTGTAGTTTCTGTAATTAAATTGACTTAGAGATAGATAAAGACTCAAGCACAATGCACTTTCCGTTGTTTCTTTTATCTCAACTTGAATGTGTTTCATTTCTGTTGGTAGCCACCTTCTTCTAGTGGAAATATGGATTATAAAGGAGAGTTGTTTTAATCGGTTAACATTGCTTTTTATCACTATTTAATCAATCTTAGGATGTGACCGCTTTCCGCATATTGTTAAGTGCCTTTTTCAACCGTTATTGAAGTCCGTAAAGCGCACATGGCTTAAAGCCTGCTGGTAAACCGGCCATATTTCTTCGAATAAAACCTCGTTTCCTAAAATTGAGGAAGTAAAAGATTCCTGTTAGATGAAAGGTCCTTACTCAAATTCTGTTTAACAAACAAATTACGGTGCACATACCTATGAACGACGCCCTTCCACAGGATTTATAGCACGAAACAAGACCTCATAGTATACAGGTGATTGCCTAGTGAAGAGATTTAGCGGTGACCTTGCCGGCGCAAACTGACCACACTTAGTTGACTCTTTTGGTTGTAACGCAAACAAATAGGATGCCCGATCACATTCTGTATTCTTTCTTCGCTCTTCTCTCTTATTATTTTTTCCTTTCTCCTGTTTTTCACTTTCATCTTAGCAGTCATTTTAATGAAGAGATATTCCTGTTGATATATGTGTACTATGTGGCGTTTTTATTGGATTCTAATGGCGTCAAATAGTAGAGTCAACTGGATTGGCAAGTTAGTTGCGAATATATTTGTCGTCAATTCTGCGTTCCTACCACTTCCTTCCTGGAATAGTGATCCTGTTCATAATCGTAATATGAAATCACCTCTTCATCTATCTAGTTGCGCGAATATAAATGTCGGCAAAAACAACTCAGGTAAGACAACTATGACCGCTATAGTTGGGTGCTCAAATAACTTTAAAATTCGAATTTTATTGAATTTTACGACATATGTTTGTTTGCAGTCGATTGGAGGTATCCCGTAAAGGCCTCTCTCAATATTTGAAATTGTGGTCTAGATAAGAATACTGTAAGGTATAATTTTCAGAGTAGTATGTCCAATAATCGACATAATAGATGCCGATACGATGAAGTACATCGAGTCCCCAGTATGCAAAGGCGGGATGTCGTGGTCGCTGTTATTCAAATGGGATTATCCCCCGCAGTCATACTTCAGCGAGCCGGACCGGTATATCCGCCCATTGGAATCGGCCACCATGGCTGGCGGTCTATTTGCAATTGATCGGAAGTATTTCTTCGAGCTGGGTCAATATGATCGAGGCATGGACGTATGGGGCGCCGAGAACGTTGAAATCTCGCTCAGGGTATTCCGTCTAAGGTCCTTCACTAACGCTTCTTGTCCCCCATCATAAGCTTATTAATTCTGCTCTTAAAATCCGCTTTTGTGCTAATGTGAAGCTTTTTTTCTATAGCATTGATCACGATTTACGTGTAATTGAAAATTTTACAGACAAAAGAAGAAATTCAGAATGAAAAGGAATAAGAGCGTCATATAGGGGGAGAATCGTAAATAAAGAGGGTTACAAAAATTATTGATACACAATGGGGCCGAATTTTTGAACCACTTGAAATCGAACTTCCTAATGAATGAAATTCGTTTCGAGCGGAGAGGATTATTGGTTGCCATCCGTCGCTTTTCAGAATCGGAGCTGTAAATTTTATTTGAATTGAATTGTGAATAATATTTATATGCATAGGCATTACCCTAACGCGGCCTCGATAAACCCATCAGCATAACTTTTATATTTCTAAATAGTGGATAAGCCAGAGCTGAGCGATATCTGGAATCTCGAAGAACAGAACCACTCCCGAATTCTTAAGTTGTGAAGTCATGTAAGTCACTTATTACTCACATACGCCAAAATACGCTATAAGAGGATATTTTCCCGTTTGCATTTCACAGAAGAGTGTCCTTGTTTTCTGGGAATTTCCTTTAGAAAGACGATGATGAAGGAAAGAAGTTCTCCATATCCCACTCCCTATTGCTCGGGTTATACATTCCGACTGATGATAATTAAAGTTTCATGTTCATATACTTCATATCTCCCAATCATCTGTAAGCGTGAATTCAGATTTGGATGTGTGGGGGTCGTCTCGAGATAATACCATGCAGTCGGGTGGGACATATATTCCGCAAGAGACGTCCCTATGGAGTTGGTGTTGATACGATGGGACGAAACGCACTCAGGGCAGCAAACGTTTGGCTCGACGAGTACCTTGTTAGTGGCCATTATCGCCTCATTATTTGCAAGCGTTTAAAGTTGCAACATCATATGCCAAGCACAATTGCTTTACAGCAAAGCACAGCGCTTTCTTCAGGAAATGATTTATAACCCTCTCTCGAATTGAAACGTCCTGAATTCGCTTTTTACCAGAATTATGGAAAATACCTATGAAGCAATTGGCGAATGTGAAAAGAGAGCTCAAAGAGGAGCTCAACTCGTGATCTGCTAATTTGAAAACATTAGCCTCATTTCAGCAGCCTAGTGCCTTTGATGATGATGCCAGAAAAGCTCTTAGAAAGCACATAAAAGTTGATAAAGGGCCAGTAGAATCAAATCTTTAATGAGGTTTACAAACGACTAGCGAACTACAGATTCGCGAAAATTGAGAGCATTTTTCAACCTTCAGCACGAAATGATCATAGCCATCAGTCACCGTTAACTCATGGGAAATCTTCCAACAAATAAATTTTCAAACTTCCTTTTATTTGCTTACGAAACTAGAAAAGACGGTTGCCAGATATTACAGCAAAAAATTTTTGCATCAGATTAGCAGTATTGGAAGGCGACGTACTCATTGTTGGAGACCATTTGGCAGACTAACGGACTGGCCTACACCGTCCCATACATTTGCACATGTTTAGGAGAGATTCTATGAGGCAAAGCCATATCTGCGAGGAGTAAACTTTGGTGATATCTCTGAAATGAAGGCCATTCGCGAGCGTCTACATTGCAAACCGTTCAAGTGGTACCTCGAAAATATCTACCCCGAACTGCTGCCAAACAATTTTCCATCGAAAGAGAGCCTTCAGCGACCAAATCAATACTGGAAATCTACTGGGGACAAGTACCATGTAAGTTTTCAACTTGCCGCTCGTTGAATGAAGAATGTGGCTGCCTTTTTTCACGTTTTCTGTTTTCTTGCTATGTAAGGGTTGTCGGATTTCTCTAGAGGATTTACCAGGTAGTATTTGATGCTGGTATCGTAAAGGGCTTAGGGTTTTATTCAACGCTTAAAAGAAATTGACATAAAACCGCACAGAAATGTGGAGATCGAGAGAGGACGAAGGCTTGCCCAACAAGGCCTTGGCACTATCCGTAGTGCACCTTGCGCGGTACTGACGACCCAACGACCATAGCACGCCGTTCCAACGTCGGCGCACCGTGGAGAGCACCTTTTATACGCCCCGAGTTTTGCCTCAAGGTGTATATAGAGTTTGTTCTACCTCAAGGCATTCGTTGACAGTTTGATCTGCCCCGTGATCGTCCTTTCCCCTGCTCTGCACGGAAGCAGTTAATCTGGTCTTTGGTGATCTCCCTTACAGCTGTATAAAGCCATTTATCTGTACCACCTGTTTGCACTTTATAATTCCCAAGTACAACGCTTTTGTAGATGAGTAGAAAAGGAGTAATGGTCGCACTTAAAACGTTTTTGCAATATACCGTGTTTTCGTGGATCTGCTATACGCCTCTATCAAATCTTTTATCCATAAGACCTATCCTTAATTAAAGAGCACTTCAACTTGGATGGATCTCTTTCATCCTTTTCAGACAACCACCAAGGTGAGCGTTGATGAAAATGTGGAGGCGGAAATGTCGAAGCATACGTTTATATGATATTCTGAATTGAATATAAAAACATACAAGGTGCCTTTCATTGTTTTGTTAGTTCAAGTGCTAAGGTTGTGTATACAAGCTGAGGAATTATTTATGCGAATAGCGTATTCAGATACGACTTCATGGGACGACTCTTTGCCTTGCGGGCGAATCGAGCAGTGGACGGATATCGCGTGGTGCTAGAGCCATTCTCGAACGATGTCATAAATCGGCACGACAGCAGATATGGCGTTGGACAAAATTAGGCGAACTGAGGCCGATGGGATCGAGTAGTCTGTGCCTCGATTCACTCAAGGTTATCTTTACACTTGTCTTGCAATCATAATCGGCACGTCTGTCAATAAACTCTCCTGTGTCAGCAATGAAAGAAACGGAAGAATGTTTCCGTTAATACATTGGTGAAATATCGTCACTATGACGACTTAAATGCTTCTGAGGCGTTGACTTCAGAAATGTCACTCAACATGTGCGAAAAGTAAGTTAAATTTTAGCCCTCATTCTTTGGCACCTAAATGCAGCCCTTCACATTACTGCCTTGGACGAGATGTGTTTTGTATTCGACTGCGTCGCTGATTTTCTTTTCAGAGGTCAACAAAACATTAAGGCTGGAGTAGTGCGCAAATTGTTGCGAAAGATTTCGATAAATGCATAAAATTAAGGACTAGGAAGAAATTTTCTATTTATATTGTTCCCGTCTACGCAATAAAGAGTGAAATTTCACCCCGAATAGTGCAGATATTTCAGACTTTGAAGATTGCGTTAAAAGGCAGGGAAGGGGTGGGGAATTTGGAGAACCACTGGGCTATGGTGATATGAATTTGTGTGACCGGCGAAACTTGAACTTGCATTCACTGAATAGAACCACAGTCGTGCAGTGATTAAAATTATATAGTCATTAACTAATGTCTGAAGTCATTAATTGAAAGAGATCATTGTTTAATTCAATATGACATTTCTGTCGCTGATTTTTTATATGGAATTGCTATAATAGAAAGCTCTTCGGTGGTGTTGATCAAGATTTTTTAGGGTCCCCGCTTGTTGAAGTGTCACTTGCAAGGCTCACATCAAGAATGGACTACTATGGTATATAGTTAAAACCGTTTTCATTCACTTATGTAAGTAACGAGACCAAATGCAAATATATAATTGGAGAATTGTTAGGAAATTAATCACTTTTTAAAAGTTTTTGGCAAGAATTACTCATCTGAATTTCAAAACGTAAAAGGAATGTTTGTTTTTAGTAACCCAAAAAGTTGACGATTGAGTAATAATAGAACCATCCTCTCATTAGTAACGCTAAATCCCATTTCTACGCTTATTTGCAGTTATTGTTCATGAAACTGTGATATTAGCCGATTCGTGAAGCTGTTTAATTTATGCTTATAAAGAGACAATAAAAGATGAGAAAAAGCTTTCGTTAAAGTTTGGATTAAGGCTGCTTAAAAATAAATGTTTGTCTTAGTTTACAAATTTTTGGCAGTTTTCTGAATTGAATGATGCTTTTCGAATATGCTCAGTTATGTTTGAATTTTAGGGATATAGAAATGGCGGTTTTTGATGCTTTCTTTATTGGAAAAGAAACAGAAAAAGATGTTTAAAAAACAAATGATTATTGCGAATGTTTTGAGCGTTGAAAAAGCTATCTCGGGAAGGATAAATCCGCATATTCTGTAGTATACTATTCCGATAGTGAAACATCGTTGTGGATTGATGATTGATTTCAGGACAATTCGAAATTATTCAACCGAGCTGTGGGTCGTTGTTTGCATGGTGAGGATGAATTATTGGGTGTGACTGAAAATCGTTTCTGCTCGGTGGCTAGCCAATGGGATTTTGTTGCAATTGCTGCCAGCTGATTTTTGCCTAAAGCGAAAGTGTTATATGGTTTCTTTCTGTTAAATCAACTTCCTCAATTCATAGCACTTTGTTGTGTTATCGAAATCAGAATTCGGATGAGTTATCAATAAGATAACACAACTGCTACGACACTTAGCGTCGATACCTGTGATTGCATTAGAATTTGCCATGATGAATGGAACACAGCACGCGAGATGTCGAATTTGAGGGCATTAAGTGCTTTTTTTTGAAAAACATAAATCCTTTACATCTCCACTCGCTATCTATAGCAAAGATAAAAAATTGGATCGGAAAATTCTCTCGAAAATAATTGTCGATGAAAACTTTCATACTTAAGAAAATAGTGACCTCTTTTTTATATATATATATATATATATATATATATGCATTGCGTTACTTCATTATTTAACGATATTTTTCTTTATTTTCTATTTAACAAAATTTCATCTTTTTCGATGCAGTTGATTCGAGATACATAAGACTTTGCTCTGATTCTGTGCTGTTGATGTATAGATCAAATATCGAAACTCACTGAGTTTCGAATATCTTTTACATCATTGTTCAGTATTATATTGTTGTTTAATGTGATGCCTAATTGTTGCCTTTTGAATTTACTTGCTTTGTTATTCTCATTCGTTCCATTTTTACGAAGATAGTCTTTTGTACAGCATAATTTGAAATACTTGCCTATCTATCATGTAATATGCATTTTTTAAGAAGGCATTTTGCGATGCTTTCAAATTTATACTCAGTGATTTTGTGGCATTTGCATATTCCATGTTTTCTAATATTGTTCGTAAATTTGCATATTTTATAATTCATAATATTGCCGCTCAATTTGCATAATTCATGTTTTTGCGAAATATTTTAATCATTGTTGTTACCAGAATAATCCTTCCTATTTATGTGATATTTCACATATTATATTACTTTTTCTACGTTCATTGTCAGAAAAACATGAATAACAATAAGGACTGTTTAAATTCAGTTCATCATTGTTTTTCCACCTACCGACATTATTGCACCAGAACAAAAGCATTCGTGGGGGAACACTTCATGAAGGGTCTCTCCGATAGGATCGTTCACCACCGATCGTACTTTAAAGTTTCAAGTGTCAAGAAAGTAGCGCCGCATGTCGACCGCATAACTGCGCTAATGGGATCAATCTGAGCTAACAGGCGCCTACTTATGCCACTGCGTGTCATTGAAGAGTCCGCTTTCAACGACTCTCTCTGAAGATAATACCTCGTGAGCTAGAAAGCCCCATTTCAACTAAGTCCTGCTTCGATGTTGGTCATGACGGGGCATGGTCATATCCCAATATTTTTGAATGCGTCAATAGTTGCCCGACGTTCATTTTGCTAGTTGGAGGGGTCATTTCAAAGTGGGTAGGCACGCAAAAAAAATTCAAGCGCCTGGCAAAAGGTCACACATAGACGATGGAAAAAAAACTTGAGGCCCCCGATGACATGCGCCACTAAAAGGCACATGTTGTAGCACTGCAGAACTTCTCCATTCCCCCTCTTTATCGCAGTATGATGCTTCGAGCCTGGCTAGAACAGACCCAAAGAAATCCACAGTAAAATTTTTACAGGTAAACCCATTATGCTATTAAGTGTTTGTGCTAAATACATTCCCACTAGAGTTCCCGTCCCAAAAGAGGCAAATCGTAGTGTTTTTCTTTTCTCAAGGTGAGGTGATGAGGAAATGCAAAAAACCGCAAATACCTGACGTTTCAGATCCAGGCAGTTGCATCATTCACACTCGTCTTAGGCAGCGTGAACAGTACCCGCTTTTCTGGAAGCTAGTTGTGGGAGCTTGTTACTGCAGTTTCAAAAGCGGAAATCTAACAATTCTGTCAACCGGGTCACATCGATGAACATGAATGCACTTTTGAAGCGACTGATTCAATAAGCAGGCAACCTAAGAACATCGATGAAAATTACCACAAGGGATCATCGCTTATACCATACCCGCACCCTCTATGTAACTGTTGGATAGGCGTTTCAAAATTAAATAATGCATATACACAACATTGCTCTCGAACAACAAATAGTGTTTAGAAATAACTTACCTGTCGTACCGGTTTCAGCCATGCCTGAAAGGATGCTGAGGACGGACACCGAAACAACGCTCGCGTCCAGCAACTGCAAACAACAACGCCTTAGGGAACATCAGCCAAAATTTTTGCAATTGCGAGAAAGAATTGCCTCGAAACTGTCGGCCGTTTTAATAAACTGCTGCGTAAAATGAACGCATGTGAAATGTTCACTAATTCGCGATTAAGAGCAAAATTAGTCACATTTTGCATTACTTTAAATTAATATTAAAAACGCATGAGGTAGAAGCGACTAAAAGTTTTCAAACATTGTGATCGGTACACAAGGAGGAATCGACTGAGGTTGACGAATCGAATTTGCAAAAAATAGATATACGTAAGTGTCGAGAACAAGCAAATGCTGAACATACCCACGATGCCGCTGTCGGCTAACAATTCACAGAACAACCGTTGATAAGATCCAAAGTTTTTCTCTTTCTCAAATCGTTTTGACTTAGAAGTGTTTATTTCTCATATTTATGAAGTCTTCGAAACAAAAATGTGAATTATTTGTCAGAATGTTTGTCTTTGTAAAAGCTTTATAAAAGCGCCACTTTATGTCAATAAATTTATTCGTTCGCTCAGTTGCGGGTCCTCAGCCACATTTGGGGGTTCAGCCGGTGAGGTGATGTGTCGCTGAACTCCACCGCTATATCTCCACTACAATGGCCTTAACGGGGCTTTATGCCCTGCCAATCCAAGCCCTTGCAAAGAGGCTCCACCATGCGATCGGCATGGTGCCTGTCGCAAATAAATGCGGCAGAAAATAAATGACGGGCCCTTTTGCACACTAGGGAATGGTAAGGGCAAAGGCAAAGGCCAAAGATGGAGAAGTAAATACAATTATCTGGAATGGCAACAAGGGACGGAGACGTAGAATCGTCTCACAACAATGTGGAGATTGTATGTTGCCATTCCCATCATATCTCCAGCAAAATCTTCCTAGTTATTTCACTGGAATTTTGTTGTGTCCTTCGCGAATTCATGCAACAGTGCCCAAACTCAACCTTCAGTGCCCAGCGACTTTTGAAAGCCTGTCGACCTATTTATCCGACCTCCTTCAGAAATACCAGTTATCGTCAGCACCCTCAAACGCCAGGTTGGCGAACAGGGAGCCTACCACCATGCAATCACCAATCCAACGGGATTCTTCTCTTATGTAGCGGAGGCTCATGATCTCCTCGACCAAATCGACGGGAATTTGACGAATATTGACTCCACTTTTCATACACCAGCCGATTCTGGCGAGAATTTCACTATGGCTGATTCTCCTGCTGTTTCTCCTACACCTGCACGTGCCAGCTCAACTACATACGCTCAAAATTTGCGACTGCCTCATTTGGAACTACTCCATTTCCAAGGAGACCCGTTACTGCGGCCAATGTTTAGGGCTTCATTCCAACGCTCAGTTGATGAAGCTCCTATACCAACGGTACACAAGCTATCGTACCTCCTCAGCACCCTTGAAGGTGAAGCGTCGCAAACCGTAGCCGAATATGCGTTTAACGAGAACAACTATTCGGTTATCAAAAAGGCGTTAATGCAGCGTTACGGCAATCTCAGCGCACTCCAGCGTGCTCTGCATTCACAATTGCAAGCATTCAAGCCAACAATCGCGTGCATTCGCGAAGGACACAACAAAATCCCAGCGAAATAGCTATTTCGCTGGAGATATGATGGGAATGGAAACGTAGAATCCCCACATTGTTGTGAGAGGATTCTACGTCTCCTCCCCTTGTTGTCATTCCAGAAACTGTATTTAATCATCCATCTCATGGCTATGTTATTCCTTTATTCCTTTATTCCTTTGTCCTTTGTCTTCGCCTTCGCTTTTGCCTTGCCTCTGCCTTTGTCTTTGCCCTTAGCTTTCCCTAGCGTGAAAAGGGCCCTCATTTATTTTCTGCCGCATTTATTTGCGACACCAACGGAATGCAGTTCCTTCTGTATAAAAAAGACAGGATACCTCGAGAATCGAGGATATGGAGATGATGGTGGCGAGAAGGTTAATGGCGCAGTAGAATATCGTCGTCGAGAACCAGACCGGTGGCGTCTGTAGTGAAAGTGGGAGTGGGGCCATGGGCAGTGGCAACGGGAATGACGTTGGGCAGCAGGAATCGGTTGGGCAGTATGTATGGAGTGGGAATGGCTGGATAGCAGGAGTGGCATTGAAGTTGCGGTTACGGCCCTTTTATTCGTTCATCCGACGATTCATTTCCACGTGAATCTCTTGCTACAGTTTTATCCGTTGTTGTCGTTAGCCCTGCTGTTCCCACTGCGTTAGCATTCCTTTGGGTATGTTATTCTTGCGATTCGAGACGTTGATAGGATCGGAAAAGAATGCAAGGCCTCTGTTCTGTGTGACCAACGTTCTCTTATGTTTACGTCGGACGAGCTCAACAATTTCTGCAGCGACGGTTTTCTTCATAATCCGTTCTTCATAATATTTGAAGGCGTATATTTAATCTCGCGATTCCGGGACACGACAATACAATCTCAACGCACTCCATCGTGCCCTGCATTCACAACTGCAAGCACTCAAGCCAACAGAACGCAGTTCCTTCCATGACAATGTGAACACAGTCTTACGATCGTGCGCCAATTGAATGAGATGGGCAAGCAAATCAACAATCCTCTCCTTGAGACAATAATCGGGAGCAAACTGCCGAATTCGATTTTGATGGAAATATACAAAGAAAAAGAATGCAATCCAGGATGAAACGTCGAATCTCTATGCTCGTATCTGCGAACAGCACTCCGAATTCAGGAGCAACTCAAATGGTCATAAGACCAACCAACTAAACGAAAAGGTGATGAAGCAACTTCGGCCAGAGAACAAACTGGGGAGTCGTCAGCCTTTACTTCAACTCAAAAGCGTCAACTCAAACTAGCCCAAATAGCAAGGGTCGACAACAAAGTCTCACGCATAGAAAGGAACCACTGCCTTGCCTGTTCTACAATTTGCCTCATTGGGCTGCCTTGTGTACTCGCTTTCAAGATGTCGAAGCACGCAAGAGCCGTGCAAAGAAGCTCAAAATCTGTTTTCGCTGTTTGCGCGAGGGCCATTACACCGCGAGCTGCCCATCTCGCCGATCGTGCTATCACTGTCGCAGTACCAGTCATCATCATGCACTCTGCAGTTCTACGACGCACTGATTTCAAGGTTTCTTCAACGGTCAATGTCGCCAAAGAGAGCGTTCAACAGACTACCGACTCCATTCAGGTACACAGGAGCGGAACTGCAGAAAGCGGCACGAAGCCATAGTATTTCACAGAAGACACTCTAAGAGGTGCAATTCAAGGAAAGAGTGGAAATTAAACGAGAAATGATTTTCTCTGCACTAAGAAGTTCGATTCTCCGAAAGACCAGAACAATGCGAACGACGAAAACTTCCCGCAGCAAGTGTCGAGAAGAAGCAAATGTTGAACATACCGAAGATGCCGTTGTCGGCTAACAATTCGCAAAACAATCGTTGATAAGGTCCAAAGATCCAAGTGTTTATTTCTTAAATCCATGAATTCTTCGAAATAAAAATGTGAATTATCTGTCAGAATGTTTGTCTTTGTAAAAGCTGTGTAAATATTTATTGTCACTTTATGTCAATAAATTTATTCGTTCGCTCAGTTGCGGGTCCTCAGCCACATAAAGCAGCCAAAGAATATACCATTATATAACTACTTGGGAGGCTCTAAAAAGGAAGTAAACAGTCAGTGAACAATTCTCCATCTTTACTTTCATCTCTCACAATACAATAAATTTCATAATATCACTAAACAAAGCTAAATTCAGCAAGAATTTCTAGAAAACAAAACGAATATATAGTGGAATTCCCAAATTTGGAACAAAACTTCCTCACATACGTATATATCAAATCATTTTATTCTCACAATAAAAAAACGGTTCTTTTCAAAATAATTTCTGAGGGTACTCCATCGTTCATAACTTTATTTACGGAGTAAATGCATTCGAAATAAACAGCTAAGTGAGATAAACGATATGCACAGACGAAGAACGATAAATAAAGGAAGAAATAAACAGTAGACGTTAAAGTACTACTGTATTCACCACATGGAACCAACGCGAAGCAATACTGTGAGGAAACAAAGTCAAATCTCGTGCGCCTGCAAAAGTGTATCCAGCAATTCCCTTCACGGCTTACTGCTATTCGTATAAACTGTTTGTACTTCCGATCCATATGGCCTGTACCCACCCAAACTCCCCTACCTATGTTATACAAAGGTGTGGCATATAATATCATTTTCTTTACATGTAATAACGATGCTGAATATAAAAGTGGCGTCCACACAGTAATTTGCTGGTTTGAAATTTAGGCAACTAAATAGCAAAAATGAGAAATGAAAACGCTTGCATATGTGTTAGCAGTATCCATAGAGCTCAATACCTCCCCTCCCCTCGAAAATCACTCCAAAAATATGGGACTTTACTTTCCTCCCACATGCTGAATGTTCCAATAAATGGCACTATTTTTTTTTATTTTCTCACATACCGCCATAGTAAAATATATCAAAAAAAACAGTGAAAATAATAATAACAATAAAAATAATAATAACAACCTTCTTCAGTAAGTAAGGCATCTAATCGAAAATGCTTAGAACTACACAGAAAACTTCTGCTGAACCTTCGAAAAGATTATGGCAATACGAAAAGAGAAAACAACGATGGCCATTTACAAGAGAGAGGCAAGATCGCACGATTTGCAGAAAAAAAAACCCTTCAAGATTGAATTACTTTTAAGATAAGCGTTGCACAGAACGTTCCAAGAATTGAATATATGCATCATAATTCACTGGCATCAAATCAAGAACAGACCAACGCATTTTATGCTGCACATGAGTTGAGCTCGAACCCGAACCTGAGGTCCCCACTTTTTGCTGCATCTTTTCTCGAGGAATACTTGAGTCGTTATCGCAACGACGTGCAACCACTCGAAATGCGTAAGTTTTAAAAAGTAACGCTCTAAAGTGGGCGCAATATGTATCATAGTTATAGTTACGAGTTTTGGCGATCTCATCAGCCGATTCGCCCACCAATTTCTCAGCCGAGTCATCAAATACGCTCACCCAATGGGTCCCAGTCATATCGCATAGTTCCATCTGAAATATCGCTTCTAGGGAAATTCTCTTCGTCGTTTAGATGCTCGACAATTTTTTTAAAAATTTTATTTTAATAAATGCATTTAGAAATCAACTTTGGCTACTGCGACACTTGCACCTCAAATTGCCCCAAACGTGATGCCTTTTAGGCAAGTTAAAGCAAAGCGTGAAACCACTAACTGCTCTCAAATATGATGCGAGTTTAAAATTTAAAGACAATCGATCCAACAGGAAATGTCCCAGCATAGGATTTACGATCCCAAAATGTATTTCGATTATTCACAGCGATATAATCTATGAGAAAAATACTAAAAATCCATAAATAATTCTGAAAATTCAAAAAAAAAACATTTTGCAATGTCGTTTTTCCAAATTGGTTGGGCAACAGGAAACAATTCCTTTTTACGTTTAGGCCTACCGCCACAAACGAAAAGATTGAAATTTGATCTATTCTCACCAACATTATTCTGCCATTTTGAATAACTTCTCAACCTCAGTGCATAACTCCATATCTTGAATAAAGCTTTAACCAAATCCAGGAGAAGTAGTCGCATATCACTATTGAACTCTCCAGCTTTTCCATTACTTTTTGGTTTTTAAAAACCTATGCTTTCTTTAACATCACCAACTAAAGAAATAAGAATATCCACTAACTGAGGCTATATATAATCGAAAAAGAACAAACCGAAAGGGTATAGAAATATTTATAGTCGTCAGATGCGTTGCCACATTTTGGACAATGTAATGTGCCATCCACTTCGAGTAATTTCTTTCGACAACCCTCGTTTACACAACCCTAAAATAACAGCGTAATCATGGTAAAATAAAGCCACAGTATTGAGATAAGCTTATTTTTGACGTTTGCACTAAAGAAACATTAAAAAAACTATATTCTGCAATACACGTAGAGTGCATGGAAAAAGTGAGTACATAAAGGCGACTCTTGTTTATGAAGGAATACGCGACGGTTTTCTTTAGCTCAAAAGGAAAATGCGAGGCTTGTTGCGCATTACGATGGAACATGCAGCAGCACCTCACGTATCTCCATTCAAAAGCTATACACCGACGTATGACAATATCTTCTACTTTGAAATGTTGTCATGGATACAAATGCACTCGACTGCACTTGAACTAACAGCTCCTAAATTGAATTCAACTCCATCTTACCAACTCGGCATCGCCAGCTTATAAAATTGGTCCCACTTCGTGCTTTCTGGAAATGGTGCTTTTGATGGGCATGCTCATCGAATGAGTATATTTTCTAGTAAACGTGCTGGTCTCAAAGCTAGGGGATGAGATAGGTATTCATATCTAGGGTTTTTGAAATCCTGTCTCTAAGTTTTTAATCACTCGCACAAGATGTTGAATCACTTTCTCAATGAACCCCACGAAATGACAAATGAAGCAATAACGAATGAAACTCTAAGTGAATGCAATGGTAGCAGCTCATCGTAACTTCAGAATGCGGGTACACTCCACATCGTTGGTCCCCATATCAACAACTGAAAGTAATGGTTTCGAAGGGCATAACACTGCAAAGCAACAGCAATTCGTGGAGAATAAATCGAGAAAATACCTTGTAAACAGCGTTGTCCACATTGATATTCATTATCATCGCCGTAACATTAAAGTAGATCATCTTATTCAAAACTTTCACCTCTCCGATCCACTTATGTTCGCTAGCTGAAGATAATGGAGATAATTCGATAATGAGCTCATCAAGGAAATTACTGAATGTTTTCGAGCTGACATAGTGCCTAGCAAATAAAACTCAAATAAAATACCACTTAGGTCGAATTCAGGTGCAAATCAACAAGTCGTCCGTTCTCTCATTGCCCGCTCCCGCTCACATAAAAAGAACTTGCTACGAAAGGCAAGACATTTTTAATTTAACGACTTATTGAAATAAGAAATCCAAACAGATTGCTAACGACAGCAGATTGTTCATCGAAAAGCTTGAATGGTTTACTATAAATTTACTTAAACGGTGATCACATATGCCGATTTAGTGGGTTTCTTCCTTTTATGATATTAAGCTAGGAATGGTTCAAATGCAGTTATCAAGCTGTACCTCAAGACAAGCAGCAATATGTACTAACTAATAAATTAGATATAATTGAATGAGGCATTCAAAATAAGAAATAACTGAAGCAGAATTCAAAAAAATTTATATATTCTGAAAAATTCCCCCATTACGCATATCGGTTATTTGAACTTATAAATATTCAGCACTATTATCAAATAAAAAAAGGAATCGAAAGAAAAAACGATAAAAATCGATCGTTGTAAGGAAACGTACAAGACAGAATAAGTTCGGTGGAGAGTGCAGCAAATGAAGCGTTTCTATTCTCTTCATACCATCGTTGCAAAGCTTTCACTTCTGGCAAATCCACATTCACATCCAATATTGTTGAACTGGTCGTCGATAAAGATATCGAACCTAAACGTGAACGTTTATCGTACTGTGCTAAATAGAATATTATACCTAATAGAATACTGCTGATTCGTGTTTCTCCACTATTAACCACTACATTCTCAGCAACTCTTGTATGGAAAACGACGAATATACAGGGAAAAAAATGGAAGTTGATTATGGTAAGTCTAAAGAGGTCAGTTTGAATGACAATAACTTTTTGAATAAAAACAAATTAAAAAGGATAATCCGGCCGATCAGAAAATTTCCACTTGCTCTCATAATGCATTTTGCAAACTTAAATTCGCAAAACAAATCACTGCGACGACTTCCTATAAATACGCGTGCAGCATGTCTATTTGTCTGTCTGCTGACTGCAAGCCGCCAACACTGAGGCTTTATTCACGAAATCTGAGGAAAGTGATCTATACCACGAGACAAATCCTAACTTTTTCAAAAAAGAATTGCAGGAGTCGATCGATCCATTTCAAAAAGAAATTATAAAGAGTTATGGACATTCAAAAATGTCTACAAATTTGCATAGGTTTTAAGCGATTAAGTGGAAAAAATGTATAATAATAATATACAGAAGATATTGCAAGTGGTCAGAACTGTTTAACAAACAATATATTATTGGGTTTGCTTTATAATTTCCTGACATTTTGCGAGGATGACTGATCATGAATACGGCTGCAAAAGCGCCTATTGTGCTAGCTTCTCTAATGTGCTTTCCAACTTATTCAACCATATACCGAACCAAAACATTATAATAACGCAACTTCATTTGTTTGGCCATTGGAAGATAAAGATAAATAAAAAAGTTCGAAAAAATCGTATAGGCAATTTTGAACAACTAAACAATAATCAAACCAAAATACCATGATAAGTTCGTACAAGAATGCGCTTAAAAACGAGTATCGTCACTTCGGAAGATGCGTCAAAGTTCTTGGCACGTTCACCCCATAAGGTGGCGACTACCGAACGCAACGAGTCGTCAACAATTTGGATATCCCTCTTGATGAGTGTCTCCCCCATCTTGCCCGTCAACTGCTTTACTTCACCAACTTCACGCACTACTCCCACCATATCTAGAATGCTTTGATATGATTAACTATTATATGACTAGCTGATAAGTTACTTACCACAGTAAAGATTAATATGCCGAATAAATGCAAGAATCAATGACTAATATTACTACTTTCACAAATCAAGAGAAATCTCTCAGTAACTTAAATACTCGTATTTATATGACAAACTAGGACGAGGAGCAATTCGACAATCAAAACACATTCGCCAACAACGCGAATGTTTGTTAAAAGTTTCCGAATAGAACATATTATCGAGTTTAATATGCAATGCTGCATTTATAATGTCATGGGAAACATTTCTATGCATTTATGCTGCTGCTTTTCAAAACGTTCCCTCTCTTATGTTTTTTATAAACTATTGCTCCACCATACTCCCTTTCGTAAGTGATCACTCACTAGTGCATATCATATAGTCACATTATGAATGGCATTCTCACAAACTTGCTGTATATTTACAATAAAAAATAAACACCACTATGTAAACATAGAGAAAAATTTTGGTGGGAATGAGAACATTTTTTTGTGAATATATGAGACTTTTTAGTAAAAATAAAAAAAATCAGCAAAAATGCCCATTTAACTCCATATTATATCGTAATTGTTCGAATGAAAATAATGCTCTAAAAAAGAAAAGGATCAACAATTTGAGAAAATAATCTTACCAACTTCCGAATTGATGAATTTTGGCAAATTTTTAATGCGAATAAAATCGCAACGAATTTTCGGCGACGAAATTTCCGCGCGATCAATACATTCGATTATCTGAAAGATAACATAAATAAATAAACAAAAATTCTTAGTGAATAATTTCCACTATTCGCATTTTTCTTTTTGAGCTCAGTGAAACATTAAGGGAAAGCGGTTGATCACGATTAAAACTAATCAAAAGATAGGAAAATATGCAAGCATAAAAACCAAACAGCTGTGCAAGTTATAGCAATCGCCGCTTTTCAAAGAGTGAACGATTGCCTCTATTCACATTACAATTTCGCATTCAACGAGCAACAATGCAAGACAAACTTCGGTTTCATCTCGAATGATAACTTCCATATCATATTGATTACGTTTGAATCGTTTCGTTGCCGGCTTCACTGATGCTCTCCTTATATAGTACATCTAAAAATTTGCCATTAAGAAAATTCACTGAATATGAGTCAACAAGATTATCAATGGAAATTCATTTATGCAATTTAATAAGATAAAGAATATATTTGATCAAGGAATCTCTTCAGGTTGATGCTATGCAATGAAAAAGTGATGAACTTTGTGTTATAATTATGTATTTGTGCTATAATTATGAAATTACTACGTGCATTGTACGAATGTACTATAAATATGCAACTTTTTGTGCCATAATTTGTGCAACTGTTGAACGTAATGCCGGATTGTGCTATAATCGTGCAATAATTAAGCGACGTCAATAAATATAATGGAAGCTTCTTAAAATAATGCGCTGCGCATTAAACTTTTCTGCAGAAACATCTCTGCCGAATAGTTGCACCAACCACATACTCGAAGCTATACCTGCCTACCATTACGTGCTTGCAGAGTTTGAAACACATCGAATTCACCTACAAGTATTTCCGCAAGAATACAATACCTGATCAAGCTTAATAACTGCGGCCACTTTCTGTGCAAGGTGATTGAAAGCACAAATTCGAATTTCAACTCCATCGTCATCAACTCCCGAGAACGAGAATAGGCTGGTTCCACGGAATTGCCTCATCTCAACAGTTATTTAAATAGAATTCAAATGAAATGTGTTCACACAAGCATTATACTTCTGCCTGAGACAATCACATTGGCGCCCCCACTAACTCATAGCAAAGCCAAGAAATCTTCTAGGCAAATAGATAGGTGTGCCAAAGACGCAGTCATAACGCATCCACTGGTAACTGAACCGACCACTCATAAAAATCACCTATAAGATAAATAGTACTTTGCGACTCTATAGCGCAACTATAATTTTTTTGTAGACCGACCGCTCAACTCGAAAGTTTGGCATAGAATGAGATTTGGCTGTAGTAATTAAACGCGAACTGAAACAAGCTGCATCCTTTCGTTGGCATAATTGTATATTAAATCAGCATTTAAGTCTTTCAAACAAACCTGATACTTATAAAGATTTCAGTTACAGGCTACTCGTTTAGTTGCCTATAAGACCAAATCAGTTTACATGAGACATTTTATCATTCAGATCAAGCTCCTGTTAGTTCCATCATATTTGATGAGTTTAATCCAATGAGTTAAAAAAAAGGAAGCAGTGAAAAAAACGGCAAATTTCCGTCAACTAACCTCTTCGATGCAAACGACTTTAATACAAAGTCGCCAATTTTTACAATACGGTGTGAGCAGCTTTATTGGTGTTATATTACGGCGTTCCCCTCCACTGCTGCCTAAAAGAGAAACTTTCATCGAAGGTATATTTCCATCCAATTACAGCACTCTTACTCTATGTTTTAATGAACTCTAGACTTCCATACAATGTCTCACACCCTTCCTTTGCATTCTCCTCATTGCTTACACTCGTTCTTCAGTTAGCATTCATGATCAACTATGAGTCTAGCAGCATTTCTTCCTCGCTTTCATTCCAGAGATCACTTGCATTCGCTGATATTTGCTCGCCTTTTTATGACACTTTTGGCTTTTCATTGTCCTTTTTACTCAGGTAGTAAAGTCATTGTTCGACCCGAAGCCTTTACAAATGGTTTGGTTGTCTACTTCAATAAATGCTTTCACCATTATCATCATCGAAGCAACAAGGCGCTCGATGACATGCTCGCTGCAACTAGACAGAAAACACTCGCCACTTCATAAAGTGCGAAAGAATGTCCATTTATAGAAAGCAACTATCTTTTCATAAGAAAGCTCTAAACCTATAGCTGAACTGTAGTTAGATACTGCTGTATTTGTAGCATCGGTTGGATTAACTCACAAATCAACGGAGAAGCCAAACGGATGAATTGGAGGCGGTCGCTGTCCTCCTGAATTCCGACAAAGCTACATTTTAATGCCCTAAACTCAGGTGACCCCTCGCAAGCACCCTTTGAAAGAATTCTCTGGATGCGTTCTGCCTTTGTTTCACAACCTCTTAGAGTCATTGCGTCAGTTCGCGGCACGTTCGGCGTTAATGTCTTCTTACATGGATTTTTCTGACGACGCCCTTGTCATAAATTATGAAACTACTAATAATTACAGAGTGGAATACTAAAACCTCAAACAAAACTTTCATTCATGCTGGTGACGCTAATATTTATGGCGAATGAAATCCTGACCACATTTTAGATAGACCATTAAGGCTGCAGCTAAGGTTATTAAACAGTGTTCCGCTATTTCAACTTAATATACACCAAAAGAAACATGAAAAACAATACTAGGAGTAGAAGGCGTTACTGGTGTACACACTGCAGAAAGCAGCGATACTCGTTGTGGTGTCACACCATCTGGAACGACACAGTCTGAATGTTCCGTGTTCTCCACCTCAGCAAGGGTCGACCCAATATTCTCTTCTAAAACATCACCTGTAACAACTAAATAACCAAAATACACATGTTAAACTACGAAGAAAACGCAAAAAAAAGGAATTTAGACGAGTTTTAAATTTCCAATTGAAGAAATAAAGAAAATGCTGCACAAAGACGTCATATAAACATATTCTCATTATTTGGAGATGCTTATAAAATAGTAGAGTAGGGTACAAATAAAGTTTGAATTTCAGAGACGCAAGCAGTAATGCACAAAAGCTCATAGCACTGACAAAGCCGATTGAAAAATTTCGCTGCAGGCTTATCCACCAATTTCCCTTTCCACCCATTAATGTCGATTACGCATTTAAAATAACAAATAAAACAACATTTAAAAATGTTTCAAAAAGAAAACGTGCATAAAAATTTGTGGAATAATTCGATTCTAAAATCGTAATGTGATTTGCATGAAAGGTTTGTGCCTATATCTCTTTTATTGCATAACTGAATTGACCGCAACAATCATTTTCATCCTCCATCCGAACATAAAAAAGTCAAACGCTAAAAATGTAGTTGTCGTGAAGTGAACGTAAATGCGCTTGGTTATTCACTTCAGAATTCGGTTCCTCAGGTCTTGTAAAAAATTCGAACAGAAAATGCTTCTAAAGATAATCATGTTTTAAGCGTTCTATAAAGTTGCACCGGTGTGAACAAAGAGAAATCATCCCCTTCTAAAATATAAACAAGAAAATTAAAGCAATTAAAAAGCAATGAACCATTCTGTGGCCTTGGACTTATGAACGCCGGGGAGCGGAATGGTGTGGCGCGTCGTATAGCGCTTACTCTTCCTGAAGTCGTAACGCTCCTAATCGGGGTCGAGAACGATGAAGCACTGAAACAAATAATCCAATCAAGAACATATATTTGACGAAGAGTGACCATCCCCCCTTCTTCCCCTCCTCGCCCAACAGATTGTCAAGGAGTCCCTGCATGTCCCTTTTTGATTCTGAAGACAGCAACATCTGATTCTTTGAGAGAATTGTTTCCAGTACTTCAGTAGCAACGTTTTTATTGACTATGAGCATAATCGATGCGATATTGATACTCAGATGCATAGATGGGCCTTTTCACACAATATCTAAACATGGTTGCGAACTTAGCCGATAAACTGTGAGTACGGAAGCGTCGGACGGGATCAGTTGAGGTCCTTTTCGTTCCTCTCCAGGTCCCTCACTCTCTCTACTTTCGTACCTTTTTAAGTCCCATAATAATATCTGCTAATCACAAAGCATATATATCCCTTTCGTACCTTTAACATCATGTTAACTCAGCATAACTCGAGTGAACATCTTTAAGGATCCTCTGGGATTGATAAAAAAATATGTAACCGCTTTCTAGGCTTTCTGCATAACGCTCCTGAAGTGTATGCAACAAGATAAGGTCATCCGAACGAGGCGACTCCTATCATCGTACCACGCCTGCTTAGGAAAAAATATTTCCCTCTCACTTATCAACCATAAGTTGGGTGAATTAAAGGCACTTGACCAGTATTCTGAGCATTACTAAATTCACTGCGTTAAAATTAATTATGAGTCGCCTTAAAAATGACCGCGGTGATTCCTTTGCCATTGAGAGCCAGTTAACATGTAAGATGCTTGAACATTAGTTCTCAGTTCTTTTTATGGTAACGGTGTGCTGCCGGACCTTCCTATACGCTAGCCGGACCAAAAGGTCAAATCATTGGAATATCGCAGGCTCAACGTTGACTTGATTCTTTCTCAGAAAATTGTGTTCGGCTTTTCCAGCATTCTACTGGCAGAAAATTTCAGCTTGCCCCTCTCCGTAGTTGACATGCGCATCGGTTTCAGATTGTCAAAAGATGTTTCGGCACAAACAATCATCTACAGTTTCCAGTTTTGCGTTACATAAGCCTGGAATCTGTTTCCCGCCGATATCGTTAATGCACCCACTCGTTCAGCTTTTGAGTTGTGGTTGAGTCGACCTACACGTTATTGATGCTCTTTCGTATTAAATTTTTATTCGTCAGGAAAGAAGCTTTTGCGAACATTTTGCTCTTCTCCGCTGTGCATGCCCACATACCTCTGAGTTTTCCCATTTCGGGACGTTAAAATAAATGAATGTAAATGAATAACTAAAAGAGGGATATGGCGCTGCAACAATGCTGGCACAAATTCAGCTCACCTCATGTACCTTTCTTCGCTAAACCGCATATTCTCATGAATGGATAGATCAGGCAAAAAGTTGGAAAATACGGATATATGACCTTAGTAAAAGATCGACTATGCTTCAATTAATAGTCGGCTGAACCCACATCTGAGGTGAAAATAAACACACCAATCAATACTCGTGGCGATTAAAAATAAGACGAAAAAGAGTGAAAGATAAATAAAAGCTACAAAACTGGTTCGATATTGCAGATGAAAACATTAGAAGTTGAATTTAACGTCCACTATATGGAATGCTTAATTTCTTCCTCGATCGCATTTCATATTTTTTTCTTTTGATTATACCTCTCCATTTTTTTAGAATAAACAATTGTATCACCTTGAAAAATCGATCGATGGCACAGCAGCATCACCACCTTCAACGTAATAAGTATCCTCCTTATCGATCGTTTCCAAAAGTTTTCTCGCCTTTTCAAGTGCACCTTCACTCACCTTCACACCTTTACCTGATGCTGTCACAAAGCCGATACTCATCCCAATTACTAATCTGAAAATGAAACGAAAACACAACAATCACTTCTTCCGTTGACGATCATAATTGTACACCTGGAGGTTGCGACAGTAGCGACACACTCTTGCCTCAAAGTCTACCACTTTGTTTCCTTCCATTTGAGAGTCGCCAATTTCCTATTCACGTCTGTCCTATTGCGCTCTTGCCGTTTACTACGTGGAAATAATATAGCATTACCAATATAGTACCGCTGAACAACCTTTATCCACCTAACTCGTTCATTTCACCAATAAAATCGCCGAAATGGATGCCATATAAAAGAATAAAGCAGCAATTAGCTGCACAAGATGACGCTTTCCAATGACTGTCATCCGTATTGTCTAACCCTCTTTCAGATTCCACAGGATGAGTATAACTCAAGAAATTTCAGTTCGAAGATGATTACCTAAACTCATTGCAAAGCATCCATGCAATTCTTGCAAGATTAATTACAGAATGCAATGCAATCACAAATCGACATCATATCGCTGCAGACAAACAAAGCAGAACGATATTACCATCACTCCTATAATATAGCACAGTCAATGACTGAGTACCAAATTCTTTTGCTGGAAGTTATTTCCGCTAAGTCCTCTCTCCTCCTATCTCAATCGAGCCCAATTCAATCATATAAATAACACTTCAAACCATCAATGAAAATAAACAACTAATACAGAACCACTTTAACGATCGTGAACGCGTGAACGCTTTGCGCAGACATTTCTTTATCGCACAGGTAAAGATGACCCTTGAATAACAAACCATATGATACATGTATACCTCCCTTCACCGAAAAAACGGTGTTCATTAATGAAAGCTTCATTGCAATGTTCTATCCTTAGAAAAACATTTACTTCTCAGAAGAAAAAGACACACAATAAGTAGAAAATCCGCCATACATGCACACTTATGAATACAGCAGTTATGACGAAAAAGAAAATTTTACAAAAAAATTTATAAAGTACATAAAATCTACGAAAATGACAAACATCAACAGGAAAGAAAGAATATTCCCATAGCTCAGATTGTCAGAAAATGCGCGAAAATTGGCTGTCGAAATTGACAGTTGCGTATTCTTACGGAACTGTTCCCAGGGAAATCAATCAAAATTTTACCCGCAAATGGGGGAAAATGGAACTGTAGCATAACAGCTCATCCGATTCGAGCGACCGTTGAAGATAACTGATAAATAAAAGAACTACAAATGAAAATCTTCTTCTTTCTTGGCGTAAGGCGTATACAAACATTTAAACCTATTTAAAGCAACTACAACATAAAACTATACAACTCAGTACAAAATGAACCAATGAAAATGCATAATTGCCGAAGTTGAAGCAAGAAAGCGAATTCATGACAACATGAAATATGGAGCAAATTACGAAACTCAAAAGCATGAGCAGTTGACTTCAGCTCAATATGGATATGACGAGTGATTCAACCTCAGAATATAATTCAACTATCATATAGAGGTCAGCTATCTTCAGATAGAAACATGACACACCTCATCAAAATGTTTATTTGATTATGAAGAATACAAAGTAGCATTAGAAACAGTCAAAAATCCTCGGCATCTATTGCTCGATCATCAATTACTTTTGTAATACTACCTCCATAACAGGTTCGTTTAGCAAAAGCGCGTCCGAATAGTGACGACTAGTGAATGTAAATTGAAGCTAAATGCATCAGTAATGAAAATCATTAGATTATAACTAATTAAACATAAAATCGTACATCGATATTTATTGGTGGAGAGACGATAAGCGTTGAAATAATAAAGAAGCTAAAAAAGATCACTTAAATATGAAGCAGCGAGTGGAGAAAAATATCGCGTGGCACTTCGCATTTATCATTTAAAAAGAATAAAGCAATCGCTAGCGGTCCGTTATAATTCTCTCAGAAATTCCGAAAATCATCAATGTCGAAAGTATTTTATACATCTTCATATTTCGTTTACACTGATACCTAAATGAGACATCGATTTCCTCAACGATTTATGGATAGAGAAAAAATAGAACGAGGAAGAAATTAAACAGACTGAAATATTTAAGACACCGACTGTGGTCAACGCTGAGAACAGTGTCTATCTTTATATCGTATAGTAAGCCACCCAATTAGTGATGATTCGGTCATTGAACATTCCGAAAGAATGCAGCCTGCTATCCAAATCTCAAACACTTGCATCGAGATTACGGAGAGCGGGCTTACAAAAGTATATATGAAGTTATGTCTTGCTGGAACAACATATAATCAAACAACCTTCTCCCAATCCTTTCCACTTCTATAAAATGCGAATGCCGAGATATGCGTATGGCAACGCCTCATCTGCCCTCCACATTTACTGATCAGAATGATTTCTCATAAATCAACCGAAATAACTCATATTTCATTGTTTTACTTTTCATAAAAACATCGAGTCTAATCGTGATTGGCACGACGGAATGCTACAACAGCGAAAACAAGCAATCTTTTGTAAATGCCTAATTGTTTGGCGAGCTTAAATATGCGAACTATCAATTCAATTGTCACCATCACTTGAAAAGTAGTCATCGTTGTTTTCATCATCCACCTCAGCAATTTGTTGAGTCGAAGAAGCAATATTGAGTTTATAGTTGCGCCTTGCACAACCCTTGCTTACATTCATTGAAGAGGCATTCAAGCGGCTCGAATTATAGCTCTTGTTCTTTAAAAGTCGATGAACATATCGTTCACGACGATCCCTATAATTTAAAAACATTAAATCTTCTCGCGTAATTGGCACACAATTGGAGAAGTTCCTGATGTTATAAGAGATAAAAACTCCTTTAAAAATAAGGGAATTCTGAGCGAATTTTCGAAACGTTCTTTTAGCAGAAAATGGCTCTGCATTTGCTGTCATTGTTCTCTTATTCTCATTCATTTCTCAACACAGCTTTGCAAAACGCAGGATGAATGCTGCAAAGAAAAAAAAAAGAAAAAAACAGCAATTAAGCATGATCCTCGCAAGACATTCTTTTCAGCAACAACTGAAAACACTAACCTCTCGGCCGAGTCAACAGCAAACAATGTAGGACTCAATCGTGACGGCCCTGGAAGCGATTCACTTGAACTTGCCAAATCAGGAATGAATTCACGTCGATTGGCATGTTTCACTTCTGCAGCGCCTGGAGTGCGCACAACGTCGAGTAAAGAATCATCCGGATCGAACTGCACTACTGATGGCATAGTCCTCATCTGTTTTTTAATTATTTAAACAGGAAAAATACAGCTTTCTTTCCATTCGATGGGTATTAAAAAAATGAAAGAGAATAGCACCTTCAAAAATGCGGACGATAGCAACAATCTGGATTTAGAAAACATCCCACAGCGAACAGAAAGCGCACAGTGCACAACTTTGTTGTGAAACGGTATATCCAAATCACAACACCCACCTAACTCCTTACACTACATCAAACCGCATCGACAACAATTCATGAAATTCGGCGACACATAATAAAGTACAGAAGAAAGATGTGAAACCAGAGGAGGTAAGAGTGGGGTGAGTCATCTCCATTTCCTCCCTCAACCAAATCAAGCACGAAAAACTTGCACGTCTTTAATTTTCACACACCTCTTTGCGTCATTATTTTCCCCCACTCATCCTGCTACTGTTTTTTGTCCTTAAACGACCACACCAATACCCGAACTACTTAAGGCAGCCCATCTCCTGATCTTTCCCAGGTAAGACTTGGTCAATAGCTAATTTCGACTTATCTGAGAAATAAATAAGCACTCGAAATAATCGAGAACGCCACGTTGAAAGAAAGAAGCAAATGCACAAAAACCTAGCGCCCATTCTGAACTCCAATGAAATGAACGTTCCGTCTAAAATTTAGGGGTTAAAAATTTTGAAATGCAATATGGGAACATTTCCGTGTGCAAATCAACTTTTAAAAAAATGAAAAATATGGTACACGAGTGATCCCTGCAAACAATATGCCGTATTCCTTTAGTCCTTTTTTAAGGACTGAAGATATGGTTTCCCATTTAATGAAGAAGATCTGATATGACAAAGAAGCTTACCATACTGCTCGCACCGAGATCCATCGTATCCTCGAAGAAGTCACTCTCTCCACCAGCCATCACGTATTTACGAGTGAATCTTTGTGCCCTCACTTGATAAGATATCGTTCCGACCTGAATCAAAACTTTAATAATTGAAGGAATGTGTCACGGCAGATGACAAGAGATGTGCTCCAGTATCTCCACTGACCAAGCACCTACTTTAATAAACCACCAACAAATAACCAACATTCGAAATAATTTGTTCAGATTTCAATTCATCTGACCGTTCGCGCATATCCATAAATTCTTTGATCCGATCGGTAAAAATAGTGATTTCCCCTGCCGTGGAATGGAAAACTTTTAGGTGGCTATATATTGAATCATCAGATGCAAAATGAACCTACCTTTTTTGCAATAATCATTCATCATAGTGCATTGCTCAAGTCATCTATCCATTCCTTAAAATGTTCATAAAACTCACTTTCGCTTTGCCTGCCGCACATGCTAGCTCTTCAAGTTGCCGGTCTTCTTCCATATGTGTACGGCGTTTCTGCGGTTTCCAAGCTAATCTTTTTTGCGCTTCCACAAGACAATCAGATGCATCTCTGCCACCCAGCGATTTTGCCACTTTCACCCAATCACTATCATCACGAGGTTTAATCACTCGCACGGCCAACTAAAATTCACATTATTTGCACATGAATTACTTTTGAAACGTTCATATAAACAAATATATTGGAACAAACTTAGGTGCAAAGAATCATTTCAGTAACATTGCTTAACTGTTCAGATAACAATAAAGAATAATTTCTCAACAACCAATGTCTTTACAGGCATAATTTTGCATTTCCTCTCATCTTCACTTCAAATATGTTCTTCCTGTTGATATCAAACGATATTCCTGCACATAAATCAATCCAAAACAAAACATTACAGCTATGGAGAATTACATCAGCTATAAAGGCAACACAACATTTTATTGAGATATGCAAAACGAAGCAAAACATTACGATTTCTTCTCCAAAAAAGTCGAATAAGGAAGTAAAATACCTTGAGCCGATCGATCTCATCTCTCCTCCAGCGTTTCGGTGCATGATGCTGTTCAATCGCCAGATCATCCCCTTTGAACTCCACATGCTCCGGCGTTCCAACGTCATTCGCACCGGATTCTGCTATGCCAATACTACTCTCATGGTCATCGCTGTGTGCATCAATTTCCACGCCGTCCATCTCATCAGTGATTGATTGCTCTTTTTGTTTCTCTAAAGAATGCAGTTGCAGTCGACTTGCTGAGGCACAAAAAAGCAAAACCGATGCGAGATCGACTTACGAAACAACAAATTTCCGATAAACCTCAGCATCACTTCTCCAAAGTAAGGAAATGACATGAGATGGAGCTCAGGTAAACTTAGATTGCCGGGATGACAAGTATATATCCTACATCTTTTCAAGCAAACTAACAAAAACGTTTAATTCAACTACTGCCACAAGTCTGAGGTGAACATTTAACGGTTGTACAGCATATCGCAGAAGTGTACGGCAATACGTATTTCACTTTAACACTGTTCAGAACCACTGTTCAACGCTGTATTAAGCAACATGGACAGGCTAATCAAATGTTATATTGGTTCCTTACTCCTATTTCATATTCAAATGTTTCAATCCATCAACAAAAAAAAAATCTGCTCAATCCACTGCAACTCATTTTCCAAATCCGCTGAATATTGTAGCTGATTATAAAGGATAACAAGATGCACAATCAATCTCGCAGACATTGACCCTTTTAGGTTAGTGGGGGCAGGGTGAAAGAAACGAAGATCGATAAGTAGATGTCCTTTGACAGAAATCATAAGCGTTAAGCTCCCTCCATTCAGTTTGCCAGTATGACCAAGGAGAAAGCAATACGAGGGATCTATAAAAGGACAGACGGCTGGCACTCTTCTCATATTATCGCCCCTCTACAATTGATATGCGTGTTCCTCCTCCAATTTTTCTACTTCAGGTAAATGGATATTTCTGGTTTTGCATTTCAAGCTTGTGTGCCTACGCGAACGCTATGAAACTTTGCCTATGTTGTACACCGAGCGCTAAAACGACAGCAGGAAACGGGGAACGGGATAGAAAAAAGAGATGAACAGCGGTTTCAGCAACAAAGAAAGATTGGTAAAGACAACGGGAAAGGAGGACGCCAGCCCCACCCTTAGTACTTTACTTTAAAAGCGAGTCGAGATCTTAACTTATATTAAACTAAAAGCGGACACCCTCAAGAAGGGTTCGAAATAGAAAAAGATCTACCACTCTTCGCTGCACACTCTCTACTAACCAAGGATAGTGACTGCAACACATCCGAGTTTCTCAAATAATACGTGAGCGGTCAGAGCGAAGACAGACAAGAAGGGAAAAACATGGTTTACCCTGCACATGCCGCTACGGATCTGTAATGAAGGTAATGAGAAGTTTTTTCGGTTCTGGGATGTCAGCAGGCCCTCTACATCAAAACTGCGCTGAGGAATCCACAAATTACAGCTCTGATGCCTCACCGATCACATAGACTCTTATGAAATTTAACTCCTATCGCCAACCTCTGAAACGGACATGCAAAGATCTCAAAGGTGAATGGTATGCTCACTTATGAGCGAAAGCAACAAACGGCAGCACACCAATCTACGAATAGGATGTTTTCACTTGAATCAAAGAAATGATACAATGGCAAAGATGTGACACTTGGAAACCCTAATTGGACTAATGCGCACCTTTTCCAAATTGCCTTGCAGGTATTCGTTTTGTGTTTCGTTTCTTGACAACGCCTTGTCCCTTTGATGATTTCTTTCTGCCCTTTTGTCTGCATTTCTCTGCTTTACGACTGTCTCCTTCACATCCTTCCTCTTCCTCAGGCGATGATTGAATGACATGCCATGTTTGCTGGAAGAGTCTCGAATCCTATATATGCTCAACATCAGGATAACAGCAACAGTATACAAAAAAGCCTTATTATATATCAAGTGCGAGAGAAAGAAATAAGCGTCGGTGGCTTATTTAAACTGAAAAGGAAGAATTACGCGCAATTAACCTTGTTAGCGACCATCTCAAGTTCCCTCCTCAGAAGCATGTTTCAACAACCGAATAAATACTGATAAACAAGATAAATGCGCCGGATGTTTCATTAGGCGTTCTCATAGGAACATGCTTGTCATCGCTGTTCATTTCCTACTCTCTTTCATCAATTTAGTTAAAGATGACTGACAGCACCACAGTTTTGCTCCACTACAAACGCTACCTCATAGGATTCATATAATGTGCTTTGGATATGCAAATTATGCAAGAGCGCATTAAAAAAAACAGCGAGAAAGCACAGTAATCGACCAAACCTTATGTTGTCTGCCACGGAATGGTGTAGGGGGCTCGTGTGCATATTGCATGTAGTCTTCGTCACTATCTGATGGGCTGCTGCTGTAAGTGACCAATGGACGCCTCTTCGTTTTATGCCGTTTTTGAATTGGCAAGTCGAACGAGCCCTTTTCTTGTTGAAGTGGAGCGGTTAGCGGAGAAAGGCCAAGATGATTCACCACTGCACTCTGGAACATTTGATTCTTGAAATAAAGCACATACAATGGATTCATCCAAAAATTACCCACCGATCGAGATCGACCATGAAATACGATTTCTATCCACTTCTTCATATTATTGTCTGCTGAAGAATCCTTGCTTTGGGATCACAATTTCTATTTGATGGTAAGCGGCTGTATTTCAATCATAACAATAAATGAGAGCTGATAACTGTAACCTCTAAGAAATGAAGGCAACAAATTATGGCTTTTGATTTATATTTCTTAAAACAATGTTTTTGATATAAATTTTAGAGTTAATTAGAGCATGTAGCTGCACTGAACAAGCAAACAAAGAATGAAAACAATCAAACCGTTTCAATTCCTCCTCCGTTTGTCATGATACTCTCCGTAGTTATGCCCACTGCCTTCACAGGTTCACCATTAACGTCGTAGACAATTCGTTCACCTGCCCATCTTGCAAGTGGACGTTTCAATACACGACCACTACGTGATGTTCTTACCACACCTTCCGTTTCAACTGAAACGATCATCATTACTTGCTATTACTCCCTCAAACGATACTTTATTATTCAAGCAATTATCAATAGTGGCACTTAATATAAAGTCTGATTTCCTACTCGACAACTACGAACGCAGAACGAACCCCTTGCACCGCATTAATCAGTCGCACTTGATGAACTATTGACTTTGGACAATACACGAATGTCATATCCTTAGTGATACTGATAGAGACAACGCCATACTGATCCCCTCTTCTAACTTCTTGAAAAAAGCAAGTCGAACTATGCAGCAGATGTCTATGAAGCTAGGTGGATAGAGCACAGGAAAACGGACGACCTCAAGAGTAGGTAAAAACTGACGCTCAAACATTAAAAAGAAACGGAATACGCCAACATGGTCCAGAATAAGATGCTAAATTTTTTTATGAACTTAAAAAATAAGAGTAGGAAAATCTGACTCGTCATGTCAAAAATGACTCAAAGAGTCTTTCTATTCGAAGTGAACGATCACCTGTTCTCGCAACATTGCATTTTAAAACCGTTTTTCAAAAAGAAACGCTACAGCCGTTGATAATAAAAGTACCTGGTCTTTCATTTTTTTAAAGCATGTCCCCAACCAAAGACAACACACTTCAATACATCCCATTCCTTCGCTAACCGAACTAAAAAATTACAGATGTATATTTCACATAGTAAGTGAACAACTAAATCAACCAGCACTATGATTTCCACTTCGGAAATATTTCCTTCACAACCGGATCCTTACATGTTTAGGTAATGAATCAGGTAAACGAGTATCGCTCCAATCTACGCCCGTCGACTAAGTGAAAGAAAAAAGAGGATCTAGTAAACAAGAACGAACACTCGCTAGGCACTTCTTTTGACTGTTAGGCATACTAGATGCAATGAAAAGCATTTTTTTAATCATATTAGCATAAGGGCAGTTAGTGTCGATACTGCTTGTTCGGTCTTTTCTTTCACTCATACAATCAAAAGTTGAAATCAGCACAACTCAATTACCCCATATGAACTAATATCTGTAAGGAAGGAGTTAATGTTGAAAATGACTGTGACGCTTCTTTTCATAGATTGGACAACGTGGTGAATTCGACAAAAATGACGTCACCACTTCCTTCATATCTATTCATTCCTTGTTTATTCAAATATTAACGCAATTTTACTGACAATTCTTAGTGAAACATCATCGTGGGGTCATTTGCACTCTCAGTCAACATGACTGCTTTATGCAATGTTCGGTTTTTACGAAAAAATAAAAAGTTGTGGCAGGTTTATTTAAATGATGGAAATGGACATTTTCAAACAGGGACTATCTGGCACAACCAAGGACTGCGTGGCATGGCTAATTTGTTTCAAGAATGGTTATAAAGATGTTCATTATTGCAAATAAACGGGCTCATATTTATCCTTATTCGTCACGCACGAATATTCGACAGGATCTAGAGAAGAAGCTTTAAAATCCCAATTCCAATGTGCCTTCCAAACGAAACGCTTTGATCCTTTCTTTGACACACCTGTTCTTAAGGATATTTTGCTGCAGGCGTTTCCATACGTTCCAGCTTATGAATTACCCAGAATTATTCCCTTCCCGCAGATATCAGACACTATGCCGAAGTATCGATAGATAGAAAAAGAACTTTTCGCATTTAAATCAATTCTGAATCGATGATTTATTTCATTTCGGAGAACTATTCAGCCTACACCTCTAAGATAAACTTGGTTTTTTAACAAGTTCTTGTACACATTACTAGGTGATAGTTTAATAATTTCTGGACATACTATTGGCCAATTATGGCAAGCAGAGTATGACATTCCGCCAATGAGTCCATCTCACACAACGACAGAACCCTGGCGATCAAATGCTTCACCGCCAAAACGCTAGGATCTGTTCAAATGTTGTTTTAGGCAGAAAGCTACGCTTGAAAAAAATTTTACCTGAAAGTTTCGAATCGGGGAAATACACTTTCCAATAAAAAAACAGCAGCAACGACTGCCGCAAAAATCTCACGTCAATCAATATTAAAGCTAAAATACAAGTGGGAACAAGTTCAAAACATGCTTCTGCAATGTCTACGGAAATAACTAAAAACACACTCTTCGCAGTAACGAAAACGCGATAAACCATAAGAAGGGTCAACGTAAGCTTTCATCGCTATCGTTTTATAAAGTGTATTCCACACTTGTTGCATCAGATGATAAATGATAGATCTCTTCGAAAGACACTTTGACCCGTATCGCAATAGAGATATGCGTGCAGACAAGAAATAGAGCGATGAGATGGCGGAGGCAAAATAATATTATAAAAAATATTGAGTAAATT
>QEWY01000142.1:440477-457919 GCA_006503575.1 Baylisascaris schroederi | reverse complement strand
CAATAAAGGTAGATAAAAAGACAAGGAATAGGTAATAAAGTGTGAAAAAGAAACTAGGTCGACGCGAAGTGTTCAACAGGGTTGTCTATTAATAACCAAAGCAGCGGTAATATCCACCCAACAATAGACAAGGGTGTGGTTGGTCCTTCATATTACCCGAAAAGCATTGATCGCCGAATCTCAAGATGGCAGACAATACCAACGAATAGCTACGAATGCAAGAAAGCCTTATCAATCTGCCTTATCTTCTCACCTTACGCTCATTATCCTCTTATAGAAAATAACCATTTTTTATTGGATGCATTCGCTCAGAATAGCAGATAAATTATTGCTAAATTTCTAAAGATTACACTTTCAGCGGTTAGGAAAAAATAAAGCTTCAATTCCGTCGCCCCCTCCTATTGCCTCCCCTTACCCTAAAAAAAAAACGCAAAATCTGTTCTCTATTCCAGACAACGTCTGATGAAAACCATTACAACATCTGAATTGTCCGATACAATCATGAGAATGCTTTATCTTTAAAAAAAACTTCTTAATCAATATTTGCATATCATGCAACCCTCAAACTTGGGTAATTAAACCGACTATCAACGTTAAACTTGGATTATTCTATTGCACAATTTTTGGTTTTCTATAAATTGCAATGAAATCAATGCAATAGTGCAATAATAAAAAAGATATACCCTCATTGTTAATGTCGACTGTGTCAGATGTAAACGATGCAGCCTCATTGAGGAATAACCTCATTCGAATAAATGGCTCACGTCCTTTCTGAGTGAGCATACTCCATGGCTTTGGCCTTGCTAGTAGATCCGAAACGGATCCTTGCGAAAGACCTAATACATGCTCACCGAATTGACGTTGAGAGATCGAATTTGCACATAGATATTCTTTGATCTATAATTCAAGACTCTGGTTATACTAGGAACTGATGGGCTAAAAAGCTGATGATGGGCTAAAAAACTGATGAGCTGATGGGCTAAAAAAGTTCCCGATCTTGAGCAAACTTGCGTTTGAACCCATTCCATAGAGAATGTTTTCTTATTGGCATATGGTTTGTTGGTATTTTTTATTAACTAACATCCATATTCAGCTCCAATAAAATTTTAAATATCACAATACCTTGATTATCTAACCAACGATTCTCTATAGCGCATTTGAATTTTTTTTGTTTTTTTTTTTCTCTTTGAAAATATTCTTTAAAAACAATTTTACAAATTCTAAAAAACGGAAACCCTTCCAAAATCATATTTTTGCGCATAGTGAAAAGAAAATGAAACAATAAAAAAACAGTTCTTCCCACTAAAAGCATTCAAGACAAACAGCTTTTCAATAACCAAACTTTTTAAATAGTAGATGCCTATTTGCATAAATATGATAAAACTAATCACTCATCGATCACTTCTGCAAAACGACTATCAATAACCCACCTAAAACTAATTCCTGGAAAGTACATATGCTAGAGAAGTGAAAAATAGCACATAAAAAGAGAAAAATATAGCAATATACCTGTCTGACAAGTTCTTCAGTATCAAGTACAGCGTATCGTTCAAGTTGCTCTTGTGTAATTGGCGACATACCCGCCTTACATTTCAATGCAAATAGAGAGTTGCCTTGTGCGAGTGGACTACCCGCATGTGAGAACGACGAACACGAAGATACCGAAGAGCTAAGTGCCGCACTTGCCAATGTCGACAACGATGAGGGTACTGGTGTCATCTCGGTCATCTCTTCCAACTTAAATTCAAACTTTCTTCAATGATATAACAGAACGAACAGGAATACAACTTTCTCCGCATAGTACACCATTTATTTACCACAAATGCATAAAAAGAACCCATAAATGCAACCATATCTGAACATCGAAATGATACACTAGATGCAAATATATTAATAATCGTTATCACATATACATTTGAATAACAAATAAAACTATGTCGTTATACCGATCGTAGAAAATACTAAATACCACGGAAGTAGCCAAAGAATTTTAGGGAAAGGGAGAGTGCAGCATCACTGCTGGCTCCCTTTTCTCCTTTTTAATTGCACATACCCCTTCCAAGATATAATCTAGGAATTCCTGTAGCTGCCTTCGTCTCTTCGTCTTCTCCCCATACTTAAGCATTTGTCATAAAGTTACACAAATTTGCAACAATACATTTCAACTAGGAAAACTATACCCAATTAGGAGCAAGCTTCATAGGAATCTTCAATGAATAGATGGACCTCCCCAAACCCCCAAACGCTTATAAACAACCCACCTACATGATTTAAACCTACTTACTAATTCTTTACCTCATTTCAAAATTTAAAAAAGCACCTCAAGTAAAGTTGCAATTTATAACACCCTCGACAGCCTAATGTAGAGGAAAGCAGGAGGGGAGGAAGGATAGGAAAAGGCTTAACAAACCTATATCAGTCTAATGAAAAAAAAAACAATCTTCCAAGGATAGAATCTTCATATAAACTTAATCATCTATAACGAACCTTTTTCAAGCTATTCGTGAATGATTTCTTATCATCCTTTAATTTTGTCGTAGTATTTGTAGTATTGCAGGTTGGTCTTGATGCTATCGCTTGCTCCAAATGTGCCTCCTTCAATCATTATATATTTCCTAATTAATATTGATGAATACATTTAAAAAAAAAAGTTTGAATTCAAATTACAAACATGCAATCCATCCTATACGATACAAACACGTAATCTTTTCAGTAACGGTGATTAGAAATTAATCAACGAAAGAGATTTTTTTTTTCAAGTTGCATTTAAAACTTTCCAATAATATGTGCTTCTGCCTTAATGCTCACAATAATCAAATTTTTCAATACACAAACCGAAATTCTATTCGTAACATTCGTGAGAACATTTTAAACGAAATTATTTTTAAATTATTATAAAATTATAAATGAATATAAAATTAAAAATCATATAAATGAAAAATATATATAGGTTCATACCTGCTCTCTCAATTTGGCAAGTTCGTTCTGGAAAATAGTGATAATCTTTTCCTTTGGAATATCATCATGTCTCCAACGACTACTCGCACGAGGTGTGGCATTTGCACTAGCATTCGATGTGCTTGACATATTCCCCTTTAACTTCGGCAAATGAACCTTAAATAAGGCAAAATAGTGAGACAATATAAGAAAAAATGAAGGACCGCCAACTTAGCACAAAAGGCCTTTCAACTGTTATTGAATAAACTTTCAAATGAAGAACTAAATTTAGAGAGAAAATCGGAAAGCAAAAAAAAAAGAAAAAACACACAGCAGTCCGAAAAAACAATGAAAAAAGACTGACTGGAAAAAGAAAAAAGAAAGCGAATAGCGGTGATATCCTTAAATAAATCAAACATCAAAATTTTCCAAAATTCCGAACTCCTGCGTTTCAACAAGCTTTTCTCATACTAGCCGAATGCAGCAATCTTGAATCAGGCAAAAAAAAAAACAACTCAAAGATGCCTACCTCTTCTGTAATTTTGACGATCTTCTTGCCTGTGTTATCATCAGTGGATGAACCACTCGGCTCTGCATGGTATCGTGAAAGAGGCGCCATAGAAGCGCCTGATTCCCATAGAGATTCTGCTGATGGTGCCTCTATTTTCGTCTCATCTTTAAAACCAAATAAATAAATAAAACCAACTCCATCATAACATTAATATTCACTCATTTAACTTCATTTTATTCAATTAGACGCCGAAATTTTTATGCAACGAAAGTAATAGACTAACACATTACATTACCTCCCGTGAAACTCCTTATATTTTGCTTCAAACTTTCAAGCTTAGGTTCGAGCACAAGGTCATAAGGTCAAGCACACCTGACCGAATTTTGGGGATCGATGGAGTGGAAGCTGATCCTAGATGGTCGGAGCGTCGATCGCAAACATTATTCTCAGAAGCTGAATCAGGAAACTGAGAATCTAAGCGTTCGTTATGCAGCAGGAATCAATTGAAAGCAGATATTGCCACTGCATGACAACACTCTCGTGCACACTCCGGAGTGATCCATGCCAAGTTGGAGAAGGAACATAAAGGAGGAACAAAGTACCTTCTAAGACCCGACCTCATGTTATCAAATTGTCAATTTTCCAGCTTTTAGCCTCACTTTCTGTAGAGGTGATGTTGTACTACAGTAGAAAAGCCCGAGAAATGGATTCTCGAGTTCCTACTGCCCAAGCCGAACAAGTGTCATCACCAGAGAACGCAACAAGCGGCATAAAGACGAGCCAGGACAACAGCTTTTATATCCAGGAATGAACATATGTTTGTATGCAAAATTGTCTCCATAAAGATTTGATTTACATGTGTTCCAGAACTTTCATCACACTATCGCCTAACAAGAATCGAAAAAGTTTACCGGCAGGTTGAATTCTTCTTGGTGAGACGGAGCACAGAAGCTCGATAGCCTTCACATCAGATATCCAGCCGTAGATTCGTCGAAATGCTTCGCGACCCTTGTCTGTTAGCTTATTCCAATGGCGTGGCTTTGACAACAGTTCACTCAATGAGCCTTGCGACTGAAAATTCTTTCATAATTTACCATACAATAAATCACTACAAAACAACATGTTTACACTGGGTCAGAGGTGAAGTCAGCCTTCAGGAAGGAGCACCTTAGGAGGTCGGGCTACAAGATGAGCGTAAGTCCACAGAAAACACCGTCTAAGGAAGAAGTAACGATACAAAATTTGTATTCCATATATTACTACGAGGGAACTGGTTGGGGGCGGGGAAGGGGGGGAGGGAGGGAACGAAGTTTGGAAGAGTGGAAGTAACCCGAAGTGTTCATGTCATGAGGAAGTCTTAGCGTGAATGCAGCCCCTCCTTCTTCCTTCCTCCTTTCCCGTTAAGAAAAACCTCTTCCAATGCAACAGAATAGTGGTAGACCATTGACAAAGAAATTCCCCAAACTCCAACTGTTGATGTTATCTTAGATCGCAGGTGCATATCTGAGAGAATAAGCAAGAATTAATTTAAATGTGCTCGTCGCGAAAGAAAAAAAACCATCTCTTTATCAGAAATAAACCCCCTTCCTTTACAAAGTTTCTAAGAAAAAAACTCACACAAAAAAGAGAACTGTTCATCCAGCCGTCTTAAAACAAAGGTGCCCACCCTACTTCCCCCTCCCCCACCCCTCTCCCTTCCCCCTACCTGTTTGCATGACAAGAAACATGAGAGTTCAAAAATAGCATAGGCGGAAATGAAAGAAACAGCTTGACTACCTGGTTCATGACGAATTTGGCAAAGAGTCGTTGCCCGATGTTATATGCAACCATGAGACGTTTGCACTGCCGAGCAATCTCCATTGTGTTTAGTGGACGCGAACCCAATTGTCGTACATTTTGTGCTACTCGTGCCTGCAAAAAATTGCTATAATGAAATATAATCCACAACACGACCGATTCCCATTTCATCCTCCCCCTCCCCCACTCCCCACCTCCCCCCCTCCTCCACCCCCTCAAACACTTTTCTTGGGTTCCTTCTCTCGGATCAAAGACAATCGCTAATAAATAAATAAAGCCACTTTTCATGTGCAAAATATATCGGCTTTATATATAGCGCCATCCCCCCCCCCCCCCCCCTCTAAACACACCGAAAAAACTTGACGGCGATAGATTTCAGCATTAAATTAAACTTGTGGCTAATATTAGTACATAACGATGAATCTCATTCTTATCTACATATACCGTATTATTCCTAAAAATAACCCCATCCGATTATCGTAAGAACAGCGTCTACCACATCGCACGAATATGAAAGACCAGATTAACTTAGTCACATCAAAAAACCCACAACAATTTGCCCAATCCGACGCAATGTATCTGTATATCCGTATTCCGAAGTCTATTTACTGTCTCACTCATCCCATTATAGTCTGAATCATGAACGCAAATTTACACCAATATTCTTTTGTTATTTATTACTTTTAATATACCTTTTGCACTCTAATACTAATTTAAAACATTTTGCATAAGAGTAAAATTCAATTATGCGTAATCCATAGATAAACATTCTAAAGGAAATGAAATAAGCGGAAGAAATTACCTTCTAAGGTTATTACTTTACCTGCCAAGGTTATTATTTTACCCTGAATGGTAATATTCGTAAAAAATAGTATAAAGAAATTACAACTAACCATAAGTAAGCTAAGTAAATTGGCCGCACAACGTTGAGCATCAACACCAACCTCATCGATCGTTTGTGCATCTTTTATCATATCATCCAACTGAAAATCATCGTTCTCAATAAAACCCTCAGTGGTCGTGCTAACAAACCATTATTAAGGGTATTTCCATATGCAATGAAGGTGGCTGATTACCTGGTTTATTCGAAAAATGGGAACCCATCGTTAGGTTACCAAACCAATTTATATATAGGGTGGCAGTGTGTTGCTTATGGAGATGTAACTCTGCAAACTTCAAAATTTTCTGGAAAATCCTAAAAAATTTTATTTGGAGAGAGTCATGACAATTAAGACGATAACAAAATAGTGATCAGTACAATTCTGTCCGGGCGCCATGGGGTGCAGTGTACACAGCTTTGGAATGTTTATAGCCCCAGGGGTTTTATTGGAAACGGTAGTTATTAAAAACTATTTTCACATAAGGTATACATAGAGATGTCGAACCTGTTCATGCGACCAATCGATGCTCGTATCGTTTGTATGTGCTCCTGAAGCGACTATTAAACCCAAAGCATCCACAACCGGTTGCAACGCATCACAATTCAACGTTGTCGTACCCTTACCGCACGTATCGTCCTCTAAAACTCGTCACTAAACAGCAGAAAAAGGTGCCACTTAATAATTGCCTATCTTCATCCCCTCCCCCCTCTCCTTTCCCCACCCTTTGGAAGTTTTTTAATTCCCTATTGCGTGCTTGCCACCGAATTATTGCTGTTCAAAGAATGTCCTACACTAAGGCAATTGATAAAAGTCTTTTTAAACGATACCCTTCATGTAGGTAAAGCTTTCCCTCCCTACAAATTTTCCCTGTCTGGGTAAAGCTTTCCTCTCTATGAATTGCGACAGGGTTACAAACTTTTACAATATTATGAAATCATTTAAAGTCCTCTGGTCAGTATTGTATGGCCCATAGTTTTTAAAATGTGAACCTTCCTTAAATCCAGAAGATCTGCTAATAATGTATTAAAACAAATTGTCAGATGGCTCTAATCTTTTTGCAAATCTCAGGGCACCTCTTTCTTTACAACCGCTTATAGAATCTTAAAAATTCAACAACCATTCACGCACACGCACACACATCACAATTCATTCCTCACATTTGCATAACAACAAAAAGAAAAAAATAATATAAAAAATAATTGCGTATCAATATACATAATTTTTATGAATTTTTTAAAACAAGTAATTAAAGCTTGCATGCAGAGAAAAAAAAAACATTTATACAAACAACATCGATCAAACATTAAAACACAACATCTTCATGCAAATATACACAAAAACAAAACAACGAAAACCATCGAAATCAAGAGCAATGTCAGTGCGCAGAGTGTTGAAATTATTTCTTCACAATATTCACTTCCCTCAAATAATATTATAAATGTTTAATGACCGATGAAAACTTCGTCTGAAGGTGGAGACGTACTCAACACCTTTATCTTACCGGGTAAGTGCCTTGTCATTGAACTATCGCGAAAACACTCATTATTCATTCTTCTGCTAAGGTCTCGTCAATTCTAATGAGCATACAATAGTAATGGTGTTAAATAATTGGGAAAATTATAGCTGTCAATTTTGAACCTATCGCTATCTCCTAATTCTACAAATAAAAGCATTTTTAAGAAGTGCCCCTTGAAAACTAACTTTATGAAACCGGCTGTCACAAACCTACACCAATCTTACCGGCTGTCATTAACTCAAAGTAAAGTATACAGCAGGGGGGATATTTTCAAATAAATTTCAATTTCCTAGTCATCAAATTCGTCGAAAAGCACAACTTCAACAAATGTCTTCTCTTATAAGAGATAAAAATGTACTATTTCAAGGTTCTATTACTGTCATCCTCGTGACGGATCATGCATGCACCATCAGGGAATAACTCATAGAACCACTTACGGATGTAGCAAACATGACATCACCCATCTAGCTAATGACCACACTCGCTGACCACTTATTTTAGTGACCACCTCTTCCTCAAGTCTTGCTTTAAACAACACCCAATAACTTTTTGACTATATAGCCATAGGATATAGGTAAACACGTTTCAAAGTGCTTTAAACTCATCAAGCACCTACCATGAAGCTGCTGATTTTGCATTTTTAAGCCGACGTTATCGTTTTGAAGTCTTCGGTTCTTATCGACGAGCAGCTCCTCCAATGCCTTTACACGTCCACCGAGTTGAATTTCGGCTGTAGCTGTCGCCGAAGACGTCAATCCACTGTCTGTATCGGCTGTCCAACTCGCCTCCTCACCGAATTCCACACTCTTTAGTATCCTTAACAACATCCCTTTAAGTTTGCGGAAATTTATGAATCGAAATAAACTCTAAAAACTATAGTAAAGCAATCAATTTATTACTGCCTTTCAATTATGCTTTTCCAATAATTAGACAGAGAATATATAAAAAAGCACTATAAACATTTATCACCGCTAATAAATTCCCCTCCCCTTAGCATAATCAGTATCCTAGGCCTTAGCATAGGCAATCAGCCCCTCTCCTCCTCTCCTAAAAGCTGCAACAAAACATCCGAAATGCTATGCGGTTTACTTCAACTGATAGTTGCAATGTCTAGACCACTATAATAAGAACACACTATGGTGGTTTCTTAAGATGGGTATTTTGAAAACGATGATATTCAAAGAATTGTCACAAATATGCAAAATTAATAAACTATAAAACAAACCTCAATTCTTTTTTAATAGTTTCATAGTCGGACTGAGCTTGAAGCTGTGTCTCAAGCCGATCGAGCATCTCAGCATGACGTTCCAACTCCTGTGTCAATTCATCAATGCGAAGACGTGACTCAGTCGTCACTTCGGTGAGTTTCGTCGATAGATTTTTATTTTCTTCAAGCAGCTTTCGAATCTAGAATATTCATAATGTCAGCTCATTTAGTTAGAAACAAACAGCACAAAGGTAGGCAATGAAGTACCATGAAATTCAGGTTGGAAATTTACGCTAGGAGAAAAAAGTATGGCGTGGAGAAGGAAGAAAGACAACGAGGTAAGGTAGCGTTGATGGAAGAGGAGGTAGGATGGGACGATGGGGGAGGCAAACATCTGGGAATAAATGTTCTAAACCTCTAATATTATGGAAGTGATTATTATATATATATATATATATATATATATATATATATATATACATAATTTATATTACAATATACCTTTAATTTACCGGCCGATCAACTAATCGATGAAATTTTACTCATTGATATTTTAACTGGAATTATAATCATTAATCAGTACACATATGCAAATTAATTTAAAAAAAGAAATAGTAAAATTATATGCAAATTAAGTTAACAAAAAAATAAAATAATAAAATACTTGATTATCTTTTGAACGTATCAATTCACTCGCATTGCTTTCCGATATCGTATTCGAAGCGTTATTGAATTTAGCAAGTTCTTCACGTAAACGTGTCACCTCTCGTTCAGCTTCCTTCTTCAAAGAATAAAAATATTTAGTGACCAGCTAAGTTCAATTAATAAATAAATAAACTAATTAAAACCAATATTATTGATAAGCTCTTCTTTTTTTCTTTTCCTCTCTCTCCCTCTCTTTCTTAAAAAAAAACACTCCCGATTCAAAGAAATTTTTTTAAAGGCCCAAATAAGTCTAACTCGCCGAATTGATCTAAAATAGAAAAAAATTTATGACTTTTTAACATTAATGCGACAACATTAGTACTTATTGAAAAATAGATCAACCATTTATGGAACATTGAATATTCGAAAAGTTACTGTAAAGAAAATAAAGTAGATCATAATGATACAGCAAAATAGCAAAGCAAATTATACAGTCAATTAAACTCATCACAACAAAAATTCATCGAAAATCGATGTTGAACAAAATAGGTAAACTGGTTACGAACAAACGATGTACAGTAACCTGGCGCAACCGTTCTAGAACTTGATCAAGTTCCAATACAAACTCGAACCTGAATGACTACGGTAACCTAGCAGTATATCCAAACTAGATGAGTACAGTAACCTAGCAGCTTATCTCGACCTGAAAAAGTACTGTAACTTAGCATCCTACTCGAGCCTGAATGAGTACGGTAACCTTGCAGCTTATCTAAATCCGAATAAGTACGGTGCCAACTTATTCGAATCTGAATGAGGGTGAGGTAACTCGCTACCGATAGTATAAAAACTTAATAGCAAAAATCTTTCAAACACATACAGCTCTATGTGTTGCATTTTCCAAATCATTCGAAACGATTTGCAATTGTTCATCTTGTACAGTTTCTTTCTGCTCTAATTTCAATTTTGCCTCATTCAATGCTCGACCCATTTCACGATTTTTTACCTGCAAAAAAAATTATTAATTAACATTAATTTATTTACTGAAAAATTGAAGATATTTACTCTAGATGATGAGATTGTTTACGTGAAACTTGGAATTGTTTACTCAATTGTTTATTTGATAATTGAAATTAAAGAACTAATGAATTCTTCACAACAATAAAAAAACTCGCAATGAGAATTGGTAAACTCTCCGAAACAATTCTCGCCTTTCAAAATCTTTAGCCAAATTAATAGTCCTCGAGATTTTATTCGGTAAAATAGTACTAGTTGGCTTTAATCTGGAAAACTTACAATGCTATCAAATAACAATTTTCTTTCCCTTCGGGTAATTTTTAAGCAGGTTAAAGGTACAAGATATACCTCTAAGTCGGCCACCGTATTCATTAATTTCTTGTTATCGGCGTTCAACTCTTCTTGTTTAGTGTTCATCTCTTCTTTACAGACATCAAATTCAGCGCGTAATTGCTTTTCTGTATTATTCAACGCCGCCTAAAATAATGTTCTATATTATAGGCGGCTGGTAATAACTACTGCCAGCCTGTAAATGCTGGAAAAATTATTAATTATATTATCAAAAATCAACTTGGAGCAATAAAAAAAGCTCCTAGATCATTACTTCATTTAATCTCATGCAATAACTATGCTAATGTGCCAATTATTTGCCATTGCTATTGACGATGTTTGGCGATCTGAAAACCGGTGTCCCTCCGGACGACAATCCGGAAATCTTCCCCGTCATGACAGTCCGGAAATCTCCTCGATCAAGAGTAGGTGTCTCTTTTTTGTGGTCTCGAAACGAATTTCTTATTCCTTCTGCATGCAACACTTGTTATCATAACGCTAATTGTCGATCAAATAAGCATTCATCGATTATAACAAAATTAAATCAAAAATAAAATTAACGTTGCCAAAATGTATATTACTCATAAATGTGCTCAAATATAATCTCTAAGCAATGACTTCATTCGAAATCCATAAGGAAATATCCGAACAGAATTGTGAAATGTAGGAAGATTAAAATATTGCAGCTAAATATCACTATCAACGCCTCAAATATGTGATCATCTACCATAAGCTATAACTAATAAACCTATAATCATCAAATAATATGCACTCAGATTGATAAAAAGAATATCAAAGTTCATTTGCATATAGCAATATGAAAGAAATACTAAAAGAACTGGGACTACCTACTATGCAATAAAAGATAAGGGACAGTATATTCCCCTCAATAGCGATAAATCCTTTTCGGATTATTACGTTGCAACCGTGGATCTGGGATGTTATTTTAAAAAATTAGTGACCTGATTTAATAAATATTTATGCTGACATATTTGATCGATTGGGAATCGAATATAGAAAAATGGATATAACATATCGGTAGATAATAGAATAGGGAAGAGATGGCATTTAGATTGAAGATATTGCTGTATGTTTCAAATGGGAAACGATGACCTTAATGAATAATGGGTCATATGAAGTTTACTTGAAAATTGCAATCTTAGAGCAATAATAATATATTGAATAGATGATAGGGATCACAAAAGATAATAATAATAAAAAGAAGAATTATAACAGACGAAAATATGGGGCAAAAATGAGATGATAGATGAAGGAGAAATGAGTAGGATTTGAGGATAGAATTAAGGAAAGATGAGGATTTGAAGATTTGATCAGTGGATGACAGATGCGTATAGAATGGGTGTTCGTTGACTCGAAGCAATAGAATGGGACATCGATTTGTGGGCATGCACAAATCGATTTGAGGGTGCGATCTGCGAGGCAATATCGAACCACCCATCGAGTGCCCGCTGGCGAGCTGCTGCAGCTGTGCTTAGCCCAAACGGAGACAACCCAATAACCAATAATGGCCAATCGAACCTTCATAAACACCAACAATCCTTGAGCCTCGTTCACATAAACAACTATCCACTTACAAAAATCCACCACTTAAACATTCATACCATATTCTTCAAGAATACCTATCCCTTATAAATATAAATATAAATAAATAAATGAATATATTATAACAAAAACTAATCGAAATCATATGTTGCTTCATATTATTTAATATTTCATCTGTTTTCTTCCACATTTATGCGTTATCATAACAACTGTCCATCGAATATCCGCTCAATATTCTTCTCCTTTTCCATAATCCATCAGATCCTATCATTCCATCACTACAGCACTCCCTAATAAATTCCTTTACCAACAATTCCACAGATCAGAAGGTAGCAATATATCAGTAATAATAGCAGTATTTTACAATAATCAAACGGCTGCAGAACTGCTTCCCTCCCGTCTTCGAGGTATACGATGGGAGACCCCGAAAAGAGGAGCATCTACATGCCAGTCCAAATACCTTAAGCGATAGGTAGGCAGAAAAAAAGGAAGCATGATTTTCTATTTTGATATCGTGCTCGGCAATACGATAGACGCATCATTCTAAGCCCTCCAGCCTCCCCCCCCCCCCCCCCCCCCCCCCCCCCCCCCCCCCCCCCCCCCCCTCTATTACCTGTGAGAACGATCGAAGAGCAAATGTCGGCGTACCATCAAACTCTATCGCAGTTCTGATAATAATTACACAGTAATTGTAAAAGTGAACAAATATTATTACGTTATATTCAAGGTGGGATGATTTTAGCAAAATTTAGTAAAGTTCCATTAGATCTGAGCACCCCTATTTGAAACGCTTTAGACCTGCAGCTAAAGGGATGCAGATTTGTTTCCTCCTTCCCTCAACCCCCTTCCCCCATCCAGTCATCTTCAAAATTAGAATGAGTAGGTATGGGCATAGGAGTCTAGTAGACTCAACTATCAAGAAGAGCAACTCACCTGAACATTATTTTCGGCTTCCAATTCGAGATGCTTCACCTTTTCACGTAATTTACGCACCGTTAATTCTGAAAACACAAAAAATAAAACATAACAATAAAAGCACTTCCATCTAATTGAATGAATTAGTGCTGTATTATCAATGAAATGAATTTCGAAAATAAAATTTCTCTCCATATCTAAAAATATAAAGCTTTACTAAATTCAAAATGAGCTGTTGAGAAAGTAAGCAACTGAAAAAAACGAACAATCCAAAGAAAACTGAGAGAAAATATGGAAAAATGGAACCTATATCAACATGGAATTTAGTCACTCAAGAAGATACGACATTGGCATCCTACCTTGATTCTGCAGATCTGCATATTCAAGGTGCAGATCGGAGAGTTGACTCTTCAGAAGTGCAATTTCCTCCTCACACGATTGCAATCGTTTCGCTTTCGTCAATAGTGGTTCTAACTGTTCCAAATACGGTGAGGGATCTACAAAGGATATCACAATCAAACATAAATTAATATCAACACCAATTAAGATGAAAACAATTTGATGAGATTTATTCGTTATATGGACAATAGTAGTTGACAGTCGGGAAGGAATGAACGGAAGGAGGAGAGAGAAGGAAGTGGGGAAGAGAGGAATGAAAAATAGATGATATGCAAATATCAAATACCCAATATATTATAGAAAAGTTCATCATTATGAAGACAATATTTCTCGAGTGAATCAACTCGAATATATCTAAACGTTATATATACCTTTCAGGTATACCTGAACGTTATATACACCTGAGCCAGCACAGGTATATCCTTATATTATTCGTCATTTCCTGTTAAACATATTATGCACCTTTTGCAATCCGAACGAAATGTGAAAGAACCGTTAATGAATTGAACGAACTAATTATAAATTGTAAAGTAAATATAATTATGCCGATAAAATAAATATGTCCCCTTCCCTTTCGTTTCCTCTCCCCCTCTCCCCCCCTCCCCCTTAGTCATCAAATCATTGCAAAAATTGCAGATTTTTTGCAAATAACGCAACAATTATGCAAACTCATTCACGGATCATCACAATCAAACACGTGATCTCTGATCTTAACCTTCATCTCCCTTTTGCTCGATAGAAAGGTGAGTAGATATTATAATCAGAGTCGAGATATATTAAAATTTGAAGTTAACTAATCAAAAAGCAACAATTAGATCGATCACTAATAAAATTTAGCGATAAACGTTGATAGTAGTGAGTGCGGCTAAAGCGGAAGGGCAGATAATTGATCGCTGAGCCTGAAATGGAAGTGATAGGCTTGTGGCCAGGCGGTTGGCAATAGGGACTGAGCTAAGAGCACAGCACAGCACACACCGACCAATTCATACAACAAATCAATACACAATTATGATCGACGTTGCACACTTGCACCACACTTAGACGCACGCTTGCTGCCAGCCTTCTGATTCCGCTCCTTCAACTGATAAATATGTGGCAACGATGCAACAATTCACTCAATCCCCATAGGCTACAAACATTTATAAATCAAGGATCGAACAACGTCCTGGTTTATCTGTCGATTCATCCAGCATTACGACCTTCCACCCTAAATGGTATTCAGACACAACGACAACTCACGACACTCTCATACATTAGAAACACAGCACCTGGGACATACATCAAGTGGGAACGTGGGGAGGGTGCTGCAAGAGTTTTTAATTTACATAAGTTGCAAGGCCGATATGGTACTGCTAAAATCTTTTTAATCCATACCGGTGCAAATGCTTCAAGGTTACTGTAAAAGCACACCAAATAAGAAAACTGCGAGAGTACTGTAACAATCCTCGCAAACACATAAGCGGGAATGCCGGTAGGATACTGTATGGAAGTTTTTGTGATGCAAACCACGTGGGGATGCCGTAAGGGTACTGTAAGTGCTTTTGTGATCCACATAGGTGGGAATTTTGACAGGGTACCGTAAACCATGCCTATGAAAACCTGGATCGATTGCCAATTTTTTGATGCCCAAATGATCAAGAAATAAAATCTCTGAGTAATTTGAGATTCATTTAGAACATGCCAATGCTCAAATTAGATAGTGGTAAAAAATTTAACAAAAGCTATTTCATTACTTCATAATATCAAGGAAATAAAGAGGACCATTCAAAAATATTGGCAAATTTTAAACCGATATGCAAATTTCAAATAATTCCTCTCGTCTATATGACCTCAAATCGTTGCATTTACAACAGTCATCTAACCGAATGATTTGATTACTTTGGATGACGAAACGGAAAGATTTGCTCCGGTTGTTTCGGAACGCTCCGATTCGGTTCAGGAACGAAAAGATTTCAAATACGGAATGCTCCGGCTCTCCTACTTCCGGTTTTCTGGAGTTCCAGTAATTTATGTTGCTTTAATTTGTTTTCACTAGCATCAACAATGATGTACATACCTCTCAGTGCACATACAGAATTTCAGGACGCTTTTCTATTTAGCGACTATGCATCTTGCTGAGGAATCCGGATCCGTAACAACCTTACCGGTCGCAATAATAAGTAATAGGTAGACCATGGAAGCAAGCACTTGATGCACTGAACATCCCACAAAGAGCAGTTGCTGAGTAAATTAAAGGCTGTAAGAGCCACAAGCAGCTGTGCTCGTTTGGACAACAATCAAGCAACAGATAGCCAATACCCAATCGGGAAAAACCACTGAGTGGAATGGGTCCCTTTTTTATATGATAGGATTGCATGCGTTGTTGCTTGCCTGAGATACCCCTCTAATACACCTTGATATTCCTTACATGAAACCAAAGAATTTCCTTAGAAGTTACTTCTGACTATCAATTAGCATCACCGATTAAAAACAGGCTCCAATAAAATCCCGAATCCCCAGAAGGAAGCCAGAAAGCAGCAGCATGTCAAAAACATTTGACTATCTGTCTGTACTGTCACAGTACCCCTTCTATGTGCATTGATACGGTACTTTTATCTGTCTGTCTGTATTGTTACGGTAATTTTAACTGCCTCTCTGCACTTCCTTCAAGAGTTCGATTTGTAAAACATTAGTGTTTTGTTCCGTTACGCATTGAAAAACTGTTGTCGATAGTAAACATGGTTGTAAAATAGAGGGAAAATACGCTTTAGCAATACAATAATACAAAAAGAATACTCAAAGGAACTCGCATAGTGTTTGCTAAAAGATTGAAAGAGAATATAAACGTTACCCAATACAAAACTTGCTGAAAATAAATATAAATTTAATTTCTTCTTATATTCCTCGATAAAATCCACAAAATTATAGAATTATAGATATTTAAAAATATACCCCATTAACAATTCAGTGAATAAAATATGTGGCCACCCTTAAAAACTAACAAATAATGCAATAAATTAACAAAAATAAATAAATAAAAGAAAATAATCCCTCACATACCAAAAATTTTTTCATAGAATAGCACACTAAATATAGCAAAGATTATGCAAACAAATAAGAATAAATAAGGAACAATTCATAATGAATCACTTAGTATTCTCTCAAGTATATCAACTCCAATTACTCGATTCCTAATGGAGCGAATTCAATAGCAATAACATCATCACATATCATATATGTTTAGCGCTGATCGCTGCTGCATTTAACGTATCGTAATCGGTTAAAGAAAAGCCCAAGGGCTTCTATTTCCTCGTGGGTGGTGAAGAGGATAATTCCCATCCAAAACGGACTTTATTCGGGCAGATATGCTGTTCGTATGCATTTCCTGGCTCAAATTGAAAGACCCACTCCTGTATTTTATAAATAATAAACAAAATCATAATGAAAGAGATCACTAAAAAATCCCATAATTTTTCAGCTAACACACATAATAATAATAAATAATAATGATATCTAATTTAATGATAATAATAATAAACAATAATAAAAATAAATAAATGAGTGAATAAATAAATAAATAAGCAAAAAGATAAATAAATAAATAAATAAACAAATAAATAAATAAATAAATAAATGAATAAATAATAAAAGGAGAAAATAGATAAACATAATTCATAATAAATTTGGCTCAATGTTGCAGAAATTATTCAATTTATAAATTAAAATACATCATGTAAACAAGTAATTC
>QEWY01000142.1:356673-436507 GCA_006503575.1 Baylisascaris schroederi | reverse complement strand
AAAACATAACAAAAAATAAAAAATAAAAATAAAACCTGTAAGCTATCCCAATCGACTCGGGACCAACTTTTAGCTATAGCTTCGACCGATTCGATTGTTGGTACCGCCATACGATATGACAAGCGGCCCAATGACACCTACAAACAATCGAAGAAAAAATATTCGAATGTAATATATTAAATTAGCAACGATTTTATGCAAATTTTTGCAGAATTTTTCATATTAGATTCGTCGTTGATTGCAAAGAACACAGAGAATAAACACATCGTTTAGGGGGAGAAGAATATGCAAATTGCAAGTACAACGCTGGAATATCCCACTTTCGAGATTCCTTACACCCCCACCTTCCCTCTCCATCAAAGCAAGAGGAAGGATATAAGGAATGAATAAGAACTAACTTCAAAGAGAGAACGAAGAAATGCGCAAACACTGACTGCCATCGAACATCACAACACCCAAATAATGAACTCTTTTGTGCTAGTGCATCTCTCAAAAACTATCTAACAACATAATAACCTCGTTGCGACAACTTTTTTTTTTTTTTTAATTTCTTTTACTTCATAGTTCAACTCAAATAAGAAAATTTTTTCGAATAAAATCTCTGAGTAAATTCACAATGGAAATTTAAAGAAAAAATAAACTCAACGATGATTTAGAAATTTCTTTTCCAAATTGTAAATTGAATTCATAGTAAATNGAAAGGATTGGGACGATATGGGAACCGATCGATAAGGGGTATCGACAGCTTTCATATCTAACCAATCCAACCGTTTAAAGGAAAAAGACTTTAAGTGATGCATAATAATAAAAAAATATCCTAAACACCTTCAAATAAATGCAACAAAGATAAAAAGAAAAATAAGAAGGATATACAAAGATTTTAAGAAAATATTAAATCAATATATAGAACACAACGAATTCACTGTTCACATTATTCGTATTCTATTCAATATTATAATAATCTTTAGTACTTTTAATATTATATTTATTTAACATAGATACATTCAATGTTATAAGAAAAACTTTTAGTACTTATTGTTGTTCTATTTTTTAAAATATAGTTGTCCATTTTGATTGCTGTTTTTGCAATCGGCAATCCAAAGAGGTTGGAAAATATGCGAATATATTTCATTAGAAGTTTTTTCCGGATTCATTCAGTCCGAACTATGAGATTTATTCGCGTATTTCCATCTAAAATCGCTTAAATATTGCCGCCTTTAGTTTTTCCGGATCCGTCCAATCCGGGCTATAAAATTTATTTGTGTATTTCCGGTCTAAAACCGCTTGAATATTAACATTATGAATTAGACCTCATATTATGTATTTAAATTGTTAACGGTTTCTTTAAGACTAACCTTGATTCAAATATTCTCCCCCTCCAGTCTAAATAATTTAGCATTTCTCAATTGTTTCGACGAATCTCATCCTTGAATTTGGCTCACAATTTCTTTCCTTTTCAATTCATTCAAATATGAAATCAATATTCTAATGATATTATTTCAGTTCTTAATATTTTTACATTCATTTATCGTTTAAAGTATTTCGATTTGGGGAAATTCTATGAGTTTGCATTTGATCAACGGGGATTTTCGATCATTTCGATTGCATGTGTTATTTTACTTGTGAAATGAAAAATTTCAACAACCATTATCAAGCGTCCAGTATAATTTGAAACTCACTGATAAACTTCTAATTAAGTTTCGTTGAAAAAAAACCACCGAAATTTGATGCGTTGAAAAAAGACGATTGGAATCTTTAAAATATTTTCTGCAATCTATAAAATTTACCCACCACATTTGGGAATTATTACCTGTTTATCATAACCGGAAATTACCTTTTACCTCGGTAAATATGCAAAATTTATGCAATTTTTTTAACGCGCCGAGTTCAACGATGAAGACGGAATAATAAAAGCTTCCAAAAATAAGTATAGATGTCAACTGAATGAAATTTATATCCGTCAAAGAATTCTCAATATTATACACTGCATCGACATAAAATAACCAATTGCCCTTCTACGTAAAAACAACAAAAAAAAAAGAAAAAAGAAAACAAAGGAGAAAAGCGCAAAAGTCCTACTACGATACAGGTAGAAAATTTACTTTTCTTTCCGCCACCCGGTAAGTTAAAAATCACTGAAATCCAATTTATATTATTTACTTCTCTATCTGGACTTCCCACCTGAACATTAGCTGATTTAGCGATCGGACTTCAGACGGCTGTCAGCAATTAAAGTTGGATTTCGACGATTTTCAGTTATAACCGAAATTCGGTTTTTTATCGAACGTCTTTGGTCGATAAGCGAGCGGTATTTTAGAAATTCGGCTGGTTTCAACGAAGTTCAACCACGATCGGTTACAATCAAAGGAAAATAATCTAAATTGGTTATCATCACTAGTTCTAAACAAGTATATCCATCTGAAGCATCAATGCCGAATTCGGTGACTATAATAACTTAACGTGAGTTGAATCATGGGCCTATTTAAATGGGCTTGTATTGAAACGCTGAACATTGCACCGCGCGATACTCTATTCATGGGGTCTTATTCTTGAATCATTCAAACCCCCATCCCCTCCCCTCCCCCCCCCCTCCCCTTCAACGAACCAATATTTTAGTGGCAATGGCGATAAGGATCGTAATGAAATTAAATCGCTTATAGGCATAACTAAGAATGGAGCAAGGAGAGAGAGAGAGAGGGGGAAGGAGAGAGAGATCGTTGGTTTTTTCAAGAAAGAAGAAAAATATATTTAAGCGATCAGAAACTTGTGAAATAAGATGCTTGTGAAATTTTTCTGAAAAATATTCCAATTACGAAATTCAATCAGAAGAAAAAAAAAATTCATCGCTTAAAACAATATGCAAATTTTATGCATTGAGTGATTTACATAGAGTAAAAGTTCAGATAGCACCAAATGACGCAAAGTGCAGCTAGTATCGAACGATGTAGACCGGAAATGATATCAGAGATGAAATGAAATTAGAAATCAACGTATATCAGAAGGAAGTGATATGGAAAGAACATGTTCCTATTTACATATTTAAAAGAAACAAATTATATAAGGAAGATAATATTTAAATATTAAAAAATAACAAAAAAAAAAAACTTCGAAAGTATTCAAGAGCACAAAAATGATCGGACGATGATCGACAGTGTATACGATTCAATGATTTTATCGATCGAAATGATCTCCTATCGATAGTGCACATCAATCGATATAATATCATTCATACATTTAGCGCGTATCATGAGAATATTCACCTATTAGCTTCGATATTTTAACTATCAGAACATCTAAAGTTCAACTGTTATTTTAATAAAAATATTTCTTATGCAAATTTCATATAAATATGCAAATTTCAACAAGAACAATAGCAAATGTATTCAGGCATTCGTTGCGTTAAAGATGGATCAGCAATTGTAAAGGATCTAATCATCGGATAGATCAAATATATACGATTGCATTTATCGATTGATCAGAAAATCCATAATCAAATAACTAGATTTTTTCGATAATTTTGCGCCCTTGATAAAAACACTTTTACTGACCAGTTATTTTTATTATTTATTTTATTTGCAATTATTTTATTATGTATTTTATTTATAAGAGTTAGTAATAGAACATCATTAATACGAGGTGACATAAATATAAGAGAGCGACGTATTAGACGAGTTCACTCGAGGAATTCGATATGCGTCGAGATATTTAAACGTGGCATCGGTGAGACTACGACGATTATTGAATGCGAACACCTAAATGCACAAACAAACGCAACGACTGCAGCACGATATTATATGACATAATATTATATGACTCTCTCCTTCCCCCCTCCCCCCTCCCCCCACCATCTACCACTTTATTTTAGGTCGACAGATTGGAAAACAATAATACGAGTGCAATTTATAGCCTAACATTCTCATCAGATTTCCCTCATTTCTATAGATGAAAAACTATATCCTCGATTCATTTAATTAAAAAGAAGANAGATACAATCATTAAATGATAGGGCATTATGAAGCACAAAATTTATGTAATAAAACATATATAATTCAACTAAAATTCTTTATTTCTATCTTATTAATCGAACGATATAATACGCACCAATTAGACAATCGATATCATATCATTAAGCAAAGAAATAAATCTACCAATTGAATGTTTCACTCATAAGTCATAACATACAAAACTTTTACTCAATAATACTCTCTAAGCTATTTCAAGGCATTACCTACTTTATTATTTGCCAAGTTCTTTTCTATCCAGTAAACCCCTTATCTTCCACTATTGAATATATTCCAATATACTTAGCAAAACTGGAAATTCCCATTTTCTTGCATCATATCGAAAAATACAAGCAAATCATCATCATAACTGACGTCTACTACAATCAAGTATTACACCTGAACCTTATTTACTTATTTACTTGGATCTCATATACTTCCGCTGTGTTCATCTTTATGAAATAAAATAGGAATAAATGTGAAGAGAAAATTACTCCATTATATACAAAAAAAAAGTTTACCCTCTTTCTATAAATAACAATCAAATGGTAAAAATCTCTTGCTTAATTTAATTCCTGCTCTATAAAAATTGAAATAATAGAAATAACAAAAATGGTGCATCTAATTTTCAAAGAAATTCACACGCCAATCATTAAAGCGTTTATAATCGTTACGTAGATGATAATCTTCCGGTAGTTCAGCTAGAACTTTTGCCGCTTCCGCTTTATAGTCTCGTATTTTCAATTCTGAAAATATAACATCTTTTATATATGTATAAAAAAACATTAAAAAAACAAAGAAAAAATAAACAAAAAATAAAATAAAACAACTTCATCAAATACAATAATCTTCACTTTGTTATAGAATATTTTCTAGTCTTTATGGCCAAGACATGACCAAGACACCACAACAGAATTGGCTAATAGTCGTCTCTCCTTGACCATACTCTCGCTTATTAAAAGGATATCCCTTAATATAAGGTGAGTAGTTGGGATAATAAGAAATATTGAGAGACGATTTCATATATCCTTCGCTCAACGTTTCAATCATACTCCATAGTTAAAAGATGCCTCGATGATAGCTCAATCGAAAATATAAATATTCCATTCTACCGTTATGATTTATTCTAATAATAATATCACCCATTAATATAATCTCCATCATCCTTTAGCTTACAAATTTCAAATACACTAAGATCCATTAGAATACACTTCGTAGAAAGTATAATCTAAAGGATTCTATCTTTTCTTTTTTTCAATAGCCACCTAGCGCTTTTTTCAACAGCCTATTTTTCCTCCCCACCATCTAACTTACTTCATAAAAAAATTCCTTTAAAGGTAAAATTTCGAAAATTATATTACTTGGCTTAATTTAGTAATTTAATATTGCTTAAGTGCATGATTTAATAAAAGAAATTAGAACGAAAAAAAAAGTTATAAGCAAATGTTAAACATTCATTGTTGAAAAATTTTATGCAAATTAAGGATGCAAATTAAATATGCAAATTAACCAATAAAGGATGAATACGTATACCTGGCTTAGGATGTTTTGATTCATGAACATGTATTTTACTGAAATAGCCTATCTTTGGTCTTTCGATTTTTAGTTTCTCTTCGATACACGCGTCTACAAATCGTTGCTCTGCACGACATCTGCAATATTCCTGAGAAAAATTAGTCCATATAAAAATTAGGGAATTAATGAAATTTACTGAAATTCTTCGATATTTCGTCCTTGATTTAAGTGATAAAACTTGCTGATCTTTGAAAATTTCCTGGATTTTTTTTTCCCGTAATGCAAGCTGCAAGAAAAAAAGATGACGTCATTGATGCTCATCCCCTGGTACTTCCCTTCATCGTAATCACCAGTCCACGCAATATTTAACGATATTCACCGCTGTGAACCATGGCATGCTTTTATGTTATTCTCAACATATTTAAGCGTTAATTCAAACCCGTATCCGGGGATTCCCGGCGGAATTTTGGGAACTAGTTTGGGAAATAAATCACCGGAGGGAGGAACATTGAATAAGCCTATACTCCCATCCAAAAATTCGAAATTTTATAAAACTTTCAGAAAAAATTCACTCCTTTTTTGCTCAGATATGCAAAAAAAAGATTTTCCAAAAACTTGCCCACTGAAGATACTAAGGAATATCCCCTACTTATATCTCTTATATCTCTTCGATATTGAACAAAAGGTTAGTAAATCCTACGATTACAGAAGATCGCATGACACAACCATTGGGAGGTTTTTGGGAAATAACACAAGAGAATTCTACTTCCCAACAAATCATTCCCCAAGGATGTAGCTGGTGCAGGTAAGTGTGGACATATATTGGAGACTGCAGGTTATAATCATTTAGTGCAGGTAGATATGGCTTATACTGTATAGATGATTTTCACACCTCTAAAGGTAGAACAAAACAAAGAAGGGATAAGGAAAGAACAAACGCAAAATGATGTTGATATCTTTAAAAAAATAAAATAAAATAAAATAAAAATTATCGAATATAAACAAAAATATTAGCAATTGATCGATTCGGCCATCAATAAATATCCCACAGAAAATTGAAAAATATATCGACGCTTCACTAAAGCAACTTCAAAAATAATATTTCTTAGATTATTTCAACTGAAATATAAGCAATGACTTTAAGTTTTCGGTTTAAAACCTTTCCGGTAATATATGATCCGGATTGCCTTTCACTCTTATTAAATATCATGAAAAGTTTTTCCGAATCTTATTCAATAATATTTTTCTTTTATTTAAACTTTATTCAAAGTAGCATGCATTTCAAATCGACAACGATTTAATGAATAGAATTTATAGGATTGAATTTTTTTTTTGCTTTCTATTTTGCCCCTACCACCACTTAGGACTTTTTAAATGCTGAATTTTATGTGCGAAACTATGAAGTTTTGTTATTGTTGATGATATAAATGTATATATCTAGCATCTGGTGGAAGCTCACTCGCATCGTTCATGCTTAAAGGATGAAGCCTGAGCTTGACCTTAACCTTGACCTTTTTAGGCTTGTATTAGAACAAATCACATAAAGTGATGTATTAAGCATTTATGAAAACCGAAAATAGAACATACTTAGAGACAAATAGTTTAGAACTGCCTCTATCGATGCAGTTCGCATAGCGTTCCACTTCACTCGAGCAAGTTCTCTTCAACGATTGTAGAAACTTAATTCCACATGCCGTTACAGCCGCACCTTCTTTGAGCGTTTTGCGAGGATCCTCCAACTCACTTCGACGCAACATAAACTCCTTCAATTAACGGAAATCACTCCTCAACAAAGAAACCTCTAATGTCATCTCGATATAATCCTAATACTTCAAATATAGATAGTCAACAACTCAGCATAACGAAGGGAGGAGGGGTGAACCTAATACAAAAACATGAAATATCTGTGACTTGAGGATTGAATATATGGTTGGGATACGCTGATACAATCACCTCTAATAAACGGAAGTTTAATACCTTATTTTTCCAAAGTTTTAAATGGCGATCAACGAAACAAGAGTGGATTTGCATCTTTCTTTTCTTTAACAAATCTCTTATTGAAGAAAATATAGTGTAACCTATTTCCCCATTTAATTATCTCCATATACCTACATTTATTGATTTACTTTTTGTAACGACCTTATATTTATTTATTCACTTATATTAACTTTATTTATTTATTTATATATTTATTTATTTATTTCAATGCTTCAAAGTGGGAAAATATAAAGGAAGTATGGGAAGCTAAGGTGAAATAAGAGAGTGAAGTGTACCATCGACTATCTAAAAGAGAGATGAAATCCACATCAATTTAAGGACCTTCCGGAGCAAAAATGGAATATAAATCAATCGAAAAGAAACGTCGAATTGGAAATTAAAACGAACTCTGATTTCGTCCTCACATGCTCGATGCATATATGGTGCAACCGCTTTGAGATAGGGTGTCGAAAGTTTGATCTCATGTGGAACGATCAGCTCCGAATCATCGGGCATCGGCGTATCGTTGGTCAGTGCCATTACCCTCACCTGAATGTTAACACCTTTAAAATTAATTAAATTTTTGCACATTCGAATTGCTTTTCATGAATTGCATTGCCAATTTTCTTAGCCTCNAGCAGAAAATGGAATGAATAGCTAGGAGATGATAGGTAATTGCGATGAATTACTAAATAAAATAAGCACTCTTTCCGGTCAATGAACACAATATTTCAGACTTTGTGCCCAATATTAAAGCTACGGTTATAATACGTCAAGAAGATGGGTTAATAAACACGCAGCAATCTCGAGTATCCTATTCTCGATATTGTGAGAAACCACCACCACCGACAACCAGCCGACTGGAAATAAACTCTAATATGAACGTGCATCTTCATATAACTGAAGCATTTACGATGCTTAAATGCAGCACAATGCTACAATAAATTGAACAATGAATTTTTTGAAAGAACTATAAAGATCGCTGTGAATTCTTTGAAGAATAAAATATTTCACTTGGTGGAAGAAGAAAAAAGTTATAAAAGTCAAATGTAAAAATTTGGAAAAAAAAACACTTCGAATATCGATTCATATTTTTGTAAAAGAAAAAAACATTTCCCATATTTCCTACTTACCTGTTACCTGGCTTAAATTATTTTCCACTGACGAATCTAGAGAGGACGAACTTTTGTGCAAAGCAAGAGATCGACTCTTCGATTCGTCGGTGGTTGAAGCCACGCCTCCTAAATGATTATTGGTGTAGCTGCGTTTTTTTTTGTCGCGTTTGTTTTTTCCTTAGTAGAAATTTGCATAAAGTGATAATTAGTTATATATGAATGCTATTAGAATAGTACAATCGTCTAAAACCTATAGGAGATGGTATACTCGCCTACTGTAGAAAAGAGTTGTAAGCACTTTTTTCCGGAATGTTGTGGATTTTGACATAAGTCTACGATCCGGATTAAATTTAGTCTAGGTATCTGTCGGGCAACCAGCTTTACGGTATTTGCGACAGAAAGCACTCAACTAATTTTACCGTATTTAACTCACAGATTCTTACTTCCTCTTTCTTCAATTTTTTAATGCTTAAAATAACTCTAATATACACTGTATAATCGTTGACATGCGACACTTGCGCCGTTTGAATTAGCAGCCAAATGGTTCGAAAGCTTACATTATTGCAGCCACAATGAAATTTGCATATAATAAGTTTCTAACTAAGCAACTGCTCGATCGAGTATATCGATTAAATTTACATATTGAAAAGTATTCATTTAGCTACGATCGTTCCCTATATTTTAATGTTGAAAATAGTTCGACGCTAAAGACGGATCAAAGGAGACGCATTGGCATCGCTTTTTGGGTGATTGCAAACATCGTTATTGCTCCTTTCTATGGTTTGTTGTATTTTAATTTATAATTTTTATGCAAATTTATTTAATATATTCGAAAAAAAACTTTAGTCGAATTATAAATTTTTTTGCATTTCTAAAAAATTTGAATAGATTGAATTATTATTTATATATCTTTAAGTATGAGATCAACGCTATTTTCTCCTTGTTTTTCAAACTTGGAACTGTTGTTTTTAACTTTTTTTTTAGAGGGATTTTAATATGACTGACGATGTAAATCCTTTGAAATTGGTCTATGTTAAATCTGTAGGTATTATCTCCTAGTATCAACTTCCTATATGCTATAAGTCATTGATATGCTAGACAAGCCAATTGTGAAGGCATAAAAAGACTGGTAGACTTGTTGGAGTTGTTTAAGTATCGGGGGGAGGTGGGGGGGGGGGGGGGGGGGGGGGGGGGGGGAAGACGATGAGTACACCATTTGAGATTACCAAGTTGAAAAATATAAATATATTTGAACCTTCAGGTAATCCACAGGTGAGGAGTTGGCGATTGTGGTATCGTTTCATTGAATTCGTTGAAAGCAAAGGATTGCATCCGTCGAATTGATTGTTTACAACCAAATTGGGTGTATCGGTGATACGATCAAGATGTCAATATATACACGTGAACTTCTACGGCAAACACGTTATAAAAAATATAAACAGCAAAATAATATTGAGGTGAATGTTATCTCTATTAATAAATTAGTTTCTTTCATTGAATATTTCTTAATTATTTTTATTTTTATTTATTTATTTAATTAATTCGAATATGATGAGCATATCGATTAATTTGTTATAATACTTGTTAAATATGAATTGAATAGAAATAATAAAATCATTGAACTATTAATCGTTGATTTTGAAATTTCGCCTCAAATATAAATTTTTTCCTTTAATGAATTATTTAAATTTTCATCGAATTTCCGCTCAACTTTATAGAAATGCAAATTAGCCAATAGTTTTAAAGTTGGATTATCTTTGATCATTTAAGCTCCGATCTTATCTATTAGAATGAGTATCGATGTAAACTTTCCATCCCATGATGTTACCGTACTTCTCGTTACCGTAGTTGTTCTTTGGATCATGATTGGATCATCGAGGGATGTTTCGAGAATAGTACCGTGGTATATATTCATTTATTTATTGCCAATTTTAAACCACTTAAATTTAATGGGATTTTACTAGCGCATAGTAGAGAGAAAGTAGGAGTGGGATTCCCTCATTCGAACGTACCATACTTTGCAGATCTATACGAATCTATAGTAAAATTAACGAATAGATTGTTATACGGATTCTTAAAATTCGTATCTTACATTGAATACTATAGAACGATGAACTACTCGTATTCGGTTATGCATCACGATTATACGAGAATGACGAACGAGCAAAATGGATTACAGATGAACAACACCTTATTGCGCATCCCATCGACGCGCAACTATTCATTGATCGGTGAGTTTGCATAAGAAATAAATCGAGTTCATATCCGATCCTTGGTGTATGTTTTGTGTTTTTATGAAATAGGTTTATGAACGATGACGATCTAAGATACTTAACGACGAAAGAAGCAATTATGCTCATCGAGGCATTCTTCACAGTGCTCGTTGGTCGATAATCTCAGTAATGGCCTGGTAAGCTGTCCTTTTTATTATTATTGTTATTATTATTATTGTCTTAAATGTTTTATTGATGTTTTCGACAATGTTAGTGAATGCATTATTTCACAGCTTTATTTTAACTCCTCAATAGCAACCATCAAAAAAATTTTCACGAATTTTAATCCTTTTTCGAAAAATTTTTACGAATTTTAATTTCTTTTCCAAAAAAAGAAGTCCTCGAAAAATCTGTTTTCGTAAATTTTTTCAAATCACTACGTTTGCAATTTTCGAGGAGTTATTGTTTCATTACTTACCCGTCCATCCAAGTTTTTGAAGAAACTATATAAGGAGAGGGTGTCACCAAGGGGGCACTATGGGTGGGGTAGGAGGGGGGATAAGGCTTTAGAATGTTCTAATCTGGGTTGCATGTTGCGTATTCTGGATTGAAGCAGGCAATTGTTACGAGTATATCGAATTCGCTGTTACGTGCTACATATTTGTGCGAGAGGTCAGAACTTTTGATAAGCATCGACTACTACGGTCGGAAAGGTAAGTGCCCCGATGAATTAAATCGCGGATTGAAAGTTAGCAGCTGATATCTGCAGATGATCTATGCGAGGGGAAGTTTTGCCAGTCAAAAGAATGGACACCTGTTGCCAAATATTTCGAATGACCAATGACCAGAAATTCCCTTAGAAAAACATATAACAATTAATTTCTAGCTAATTTACCAACAAAATGTTTGTTGAATATTTTCTACGAATCGTTTTTGTGTTGTGGAATGAGGCGATATAAACAAAATTCTTCAACAAGCTTAATTTTAATCAATTTGGCAGCTAGCCAGTTTGTAGAAATTGGCTAGCTGCCAATTTGTGAATTGAATGACATGAGATTACATAATAATGTTGATAAGAATTTATCAGAACGTCGTGGGATTGTATGACGTCACTGATAAGATTATAAAAAGAGTGGAAAAGTATCGACACCAATGCGACATAAAATGTATGAAAAGGATATATTGCAATAAATTTAAAAGTAGTATCGTTGATATTCAAATATTTATGAGGTGATTTTTATTCTATAATCATTGATGTCAGTTTGCATTGGTTAGATAATCAGGGTGATATCCGTATTTTAAGGGTATTATAATGTTTAAATATCGTTGCTTTCAGGTGTGGTCGTAGTGTTGCTGTAAGAGTGAGACGAATACCCAATAAACGGTACAATAAATCGTAAGTACGAAATAATAGGACGTTATTGCTCCTCATTTTTTAAAAAAAATTTTTCCTTCATAAATCCGCTAACGTTTCTTTCACAATTGATGGGATATTTTGTTTTATTATTTTTTAATATAATTAATTATATTTTAAATATTTTCCTTGTAAAGTGTCTATAAATTTTTGTATAGGAAGAAGAATTGGCTCATTTGTTAGATAAGTGGATTGATATGGAATAAGGAGGAAATACCGTTTCATTCCATGCATATAATAGAAGGATTTAGTAGAGGGCTTTAAGTATTGTTTTAAAATTTAGAGGAATCGATGTTATATATAAACAGAGATGAATTTTATGCCATTAACTGTAGTAGTATCTCATTTTATGAGGATAATGAACTGCGGGTTCATAGTTTTGAAGTGCTGAGCGGCTAAGATTTGTTTATATTTATTTTTTTAGTTAATTTTTATTAATTTCGGCATTTTAATATGTAAATGTAATTTGAGGTATTTAAATTTGAATATGATAATTAGTAAATAATTCATAAATATTTTTGTTTTGAGTAATTTTTATTTGAGTGAAAATATTTGCATCGATTGTGAAAGAAATGTTCAATAATAGCGGTGATTTATTTTCTAAAAAGATCAATGGTGCTTTTTATTTTCAGATACGATTGCCGACTTTATTTAAACTCATTGGAAGAGTTTAATGTGGATGAAAGCAGTGAGATGTCATTTTTGGGTGCAACAATCGATGAATACACATGCCCAAGTGAGGCACTCGAAGAGGAAATGTGTGAAGAGGAACGCTATAAAGATCTCTATGAGGATATTCGAAGAGTTGAAGGTAATATATTTAAGCATTCTTTGAGATTATGACTAGTCAGTGTTTTTCTCTTATGTTCATTTGAAGATTGGATCCTCTTCGAAAAGGTAGGCTTATTAAACATAAGAAAAATTGTGGAAAATTTACATAAAAAATTGCATTTTTCGTAGAAGTAATGAAAATGTTATTAGTAGATAATGCAGAATCTTTTTTTTTCATTTCCCATCATTAAATCAGCTGAATTCTCAAAGGAAAGGGAGCGAAGGGAGGGGATTGGGTGTGATAAGTTCATTTTATCCCATTTGCTTAGATTTTTATTTTTTTCAGAGGAAGAGAATGAAAAAGAACGCCGTGCTGAAATCGGTTTTAATTATGACAACGAATCTGTGACAAAAGAGGAGAGTAGTAGCAGTGAAGAAGAAATCGAAGAACCGTTCCGTCCTCCAGAAGGCATTAAACTTCCCGTTGGCATGAATCTGGTAGATTTCTTACCTCTTATGAACGATGATTTTGCTCATATTTCAATATTAATATGCGATGAAAGTGACGTCTGTATCGTTATATCGGCGCATTCAGCAAGTATAATATTCATATATATTCTTGAAAGTAAATTCGAAATTTATGGTACTAACGGGTTTGTAAAAAAAATTTGCATATGAAGAAGAATGGATTATTTTAGAGTGAATGCAGTTTAAAATATAGATTCGATAAAGGTTTATTTATTTAATTATTTTAGAAGAAGCGCGGAAAAGAGGTATGGACCAGGGGGTGGGACGGTGGTAGGGTACAATTGCAGAGAACGATGGCACCTTGACTGCGAACTGCGAACGGAGCTGAGCTCCTGCTTCGCGTTGTGTTCGCACCACTACCGTACTCCGCACTTCTAACGCCCATCACAGAAACTCGAAAATTTGCAAAATGAACAGGCATTTTTTTCCATCATTCACACAGAATATCAAGTCATGCCCCATGCAGAACTTCAGTTCAGCCAAAAGAGGGGAAGTGCACTTGTTGGAGGGGTCATCTGTGTTGCGCTAATCAAAGATTACAAAGAACGATGGCCCATGCAGCAAGTACACTTCATCTTCGAGTTGAAATTTTTCATTGGGACATTATTTGACACTCTGATGGATAAAAATTGCATGATTCTACTACAAATTCCCAAGTTTCCCTGATGGGTTTTAGTATTCACCTGTAGGAGTGCAGAGTACGGTAGTGGTGCGTACGCAATGTGGGGAAGGGGTTCAGCCCCGTTCGCGGTTCGCAGCCAGGGTGCATCGTTCTCTGTAAGAGTGCTGATGGCAGCTGAATGACAAATATTCCAAGTTGCTTTTATTTTCCTTTATTCAGCACTTTCATATGAGTCATCCGTAAGATTTATTGTGGGTGTATGTTTTTATTGAAATATTTTATTTAGCAAATTATTCATTGTGTTATTAAGAACTTCTTAAGACGTCCCTGAGCCATTTAGATGTATAATGATCCCCTCTCCCCCATTTCTCTCCGTACCCTCCCCCTCTCCCCCCTAGCTCCCTCCATCTTTGTTCTCTCTTTATACCCTGTATCGTCGTTCGATTGGCTTCTCTCTACTTATGTTTAACAAATCCCCTTTAAGATAAGTGAGTAAGAATGATTTTTCAGCCAGAGACAATGAAGCAAAATGCAGTGATTGAGCGTACGGCAACGTTTATTGTTGCACAAGGAGTTCAGATGGAGATCGTCATCAAAGCAAAACAACGTGGCAACCTCGATCAGGTACATTAGCTGCTGATACAATTCTCAGTATTTCTGATAATTTAACGTTTTCCTGAATAATAATAACATTAATTTGTTCGTTTTATCGTATCACATTGAATAATATCCTGGAGGCTTTTTCTTTGCCAATAGAGCAACATTTTAGGACGTGTAAAAGAGATTCACTGGTTGTATGAGTAAGGGGTAGATAATTAGAGAGTTTTTAAAAGAACCTATATTCCTTATAAAGTCTCAGGGAATGGAGCCGTATTAAAGATAACTACGGTACTTTTCGCTTTGAGTTACTTTCTCAGTTGCCTAATCTGTTTCTTTTATTTCCCTAAAATATTTTATTGTTTCATTCAAATTTGCTTACGATGTTTTTCAGTCGACCATCTCATTCTATGTGTAGATCAAATCACAGTTTAATGGATTTTGCTTAAATGTGACGTCCAGAGATACTCTCTTCACTTGGTAACACACTACTCATTATAGGCATAGCGTCTATTACGGCTCTTAGACGAGAACATTTCCATAAGAATTTCCTTTTTTTTTGGACATGTTGCTGTGTTATATCACCATAGAATGGAATTTATTATATATATATATATATATATATACATATTCATTGGTAGTAGCATAATATAATGGAATTAATGCATAATTAAATTATATACTCAATGGAACTTAAAAAGGTCATAAAAAAGTTGTAAACGATGTGTTGCAGTTCGGATTCCTGGAATTCGATCATCCACTTAACGCCTATTATAAGTATATCTCGAAAATGATTCGCGAAAAGAAGTATGTCCCAAAGCCGCATATCCCTCAACGAAGACCCAAACCGAAGAAGTTACGTAGATTACAAGAAGAAGAGGAAAGAAGACGGCTGGCTACAACGGCAGAAACAGAAAGTAAATTAATCATTGCTCGTAATTTCTAAGGTTGATTGAGTGAACGTTATTTTTAAGGGATTTTTAAGGAACTTAAGGATATTCTTTAGGGTTGAGAGGTTTTTTGAGGTGGTGAAGTATTGAATTTGGTCGTTACAATGTTTTGAAATTAATATAAGTGAAGAGTTCTTTTTTTCTTGCACTTCTATGATATTTGACCAAGTTTATTGTTGTTTATACTTTATCGTTTCTTTCTCTATAATCTCTTTGGAATATGCATAAATTTTATGCGAACAACTTGACCTAGAAGGCATCATTCCCCTTTTGCAGTGGAACTTGTAATTCTTTTTTTTTTACCGCCTGGCAGTTTGGTACTTTCGGTACTTCATTTTAGAAATTTTTAAAATGTTTTGTTGATTTTTTCGTTTCATTTTCTTCTTTTTTGATTCAAGAGAAGTCGATGTTTCCTTCTCATTTCTGGGTTTTTTTTGAGTAGGTAACGAAGGTGAGGAAAAGGTTTCCCGTTTAGTTTTAGGACAATAAAGTTTGATAAGGAAAAGCTGTCGAATCAAATAGGGGAAATCTCGGTTATGTGTGATTGATCAATGTATCAACGGAAATGAATTTCAGAGGATGCGAGCGATAAGTCTTCGGAGTCGGATTCTGATGGTGAACATTATTTGCATCCACTTCTGATGGGTGGTGGTGCGGCTGCAAAAGAGCCATCAAGAGGTTCTTCCCCTCTTATAGGACCTAAAACAAAAGAGGACATCGAAAATACTTCCACACCACCACAAATGAAGGTGGATTACGAGATTGGCAAAGTATGTTTATGGAGGTTGTGTTTTTGAAATTTACGTTTATAATATTGAATCCGAGGCGATTGATTTTTTTTTTGACTTATGTTTCTATGGATTAGAGGAGAATTTTCAGTGGATCTTATTAGTGCTTCCAATAAGAGCCGTTAAAAATTCATATATTTGTTGATTTTAGAGACTCCATATTTGGCTCCATTGAGATAGGAGACTTCATTGAAGGTAATGGGAAACTGATTTAAAAAATATTTATCTATATGGGTTGTCGTTGTAGATTTGTGGTTACCAGTGGGCTGCATATTCCCGCACCTATCTGAATGAAAAACAGCGAAATGAATGTATAAGTGAAGCTTGCCACTTCTAATGGAAATATGTTTTCCAGTTTTTTAAAATTATTTAAAGCATTTTTTCCAACACAAAAAAAATCCCTTTTCATTATAGGGCAATGATATGTATTCATCGTTATTCAATAGTCTTGCTGGTATTGTTCATTCACAATCGACACCGGCTATTTTGAAGCGATCGACCAACGACACAGAAGGGTTGGTTTAAAAAATCGTTGAATTCATAGGTCGATTCTGTCGACTTGTTAATGAGTATCAGATGTGATTATAGGATATTCTTCCACTTGAGATGAAGTATATTTTAATTCGTATCGAGTATCAGCTCAATTTTTTGGATAATAAAGCAAAATCCAATTTTTATTGACTGTGGTTTTGAGGGATAGATAGCATATTATTTGGTTATATTCAGCATTCATTAATCCAGAAATATTTGCAGTTAAATGGGAATACGATTTTATATTTGTTATAGGGAAGAAGCAATGGTTGAAGATGATGATTATGTGCAGTGGTATGTAAATTTTTACGGTAAGCGGCCACCAACCACGCAACAGCCGACTGTATTACCACCACCACCGAATATGGCGAAAGCTGTAAATAGTGCTGCTGAATATGTGGCAAAATGTGGATGTCAAGGCGAATATCTGCTAGCAGGTGAGTTATATGCTTGTTTAACTCTTTTTTTTTATTTTCCGTTGGTTTTTATGTACAATTTGTACTATTATACCTAATGAATTAGTACTTTCCCAATATCGTAACACATCATTAGTTGATATTTATTTTGATATCCTCTCATTTAGACTTTAGTGGAAGCCGAGTGGAAATAATGGTTCTTACTAATTTTTTAATTCTCGATATGTAGAAAAAAATCGCTTATATTATCCTTCGCTTATTCTATGCTTATTGTTGCACAATAAAAATTTGAAAATTCTTCTTTTTAAGTTAACGCCGCCCAGTAAATTTTTCTTGTGATGGAAGGGAAGAGTGAGGATTGCAGGAAAGGAGAAAAGTATCATACTTTAACTGTTATCCAGGAGGACGATATTCTGGAAGACGATTTACTCTGCTTTAAAGAATATTGTGCTTCTGAAGTGTGCTGTTGTTTCAGACTCACTCACTTTTTCATTGAATTCACTTAGGTAGTTGAATCAGCACGATAGATTTGACACATGAAGCTTTGCTTTTGTGATTCTGAAAGTTTTATAGTGAGTGAGGGATGTAAGAAGATGGGAGTTTCATGATGGGTCTTTTAGGGGTTTAATTGCTCACCTTCATTCCTTACCCTCTCACCTCACTCCACTCGCCTTCCCCCCCCCCCCCCCCCCCCCCCCCCCCCCCCCCCCCCCCCCTTCCCCCATTTGCCTGTGTGACTGTCAGTACCAGACTAACGTGTAGACTTTAAAGATTACTCATATTTAGCTTATTTTATTTAAATATAAAGCAGTGATGTTTTACAATATTAATAAATAAAGGTAGTAGATCTGAAAATTGAAAAAGGAGGGAGTTAATTATAGTTGATTTTGCAACATTCATTGACAACAATGAGTTGGTGGTCGGTGATCGGTAATCAAATTTTGCGGTTGATTTAATATGAAAATCTCAGAGCGGGCGGATGTGGCATGGGACTTCGTGAAACCATCGAGTCCATATTATCCATATTATCAATCGAGGATACGCTTCTATCAGTTATATAACGCTGAAGCGACACAAAAAACATTGGCTGAAGAGGTCGGTCCACATCTTTCTTATTTTACTTTCCATTTCCAGATATGAGGAAGGCTAAATATTACACCTCGATAAATGGTGTACAAGGTCGACTTCGCTGAAGTTTTTGTTAAAAGTGAAATCTAGGAGTTTGACGAAAAAGTCTTGGTAAAGGAAATCTAGGAGTTTGCCGACAGGGGGGTTTTTCCAGGAGGGGAATCCAATGAAAAAATCCAGAAACTGCTTCACGAGGAAGCCGGGAACCACATCACAAGTCTTTGGTCAAGGAGTTTTGGTTGGGGACATTTTGTAAGCCCTGGTATCCTGACCTACGGTCCGAAAGTTATGCTCCGATGGAACCTTATCAGGGGTGAAAATCTTGCATAGGGCACAATTGCAGAGAACGATGGCACCGTGGCTGCGAACTGCGAACGGAGTTGGGGTCCTGCTTCGCGTTGTGTTCGCACCACTACCGTACTCTGCACTTCTGCAAGTGAATGCTAACGCCCATCATAGAAACTCGAAAACTTGCAAAATGAACAGGCATTTTTTTCCATCATTCACTCAGAATGTCAAGTCATGCCCCATGCAGAATTTCAGTTTAGCCAAAGGAGGGGAAGTGCACTTGCTGGAGGGGTCATCTGCATTGCGCTAATCAAAGATTACAAAGAACGATGGCCCATGCAGCAAGTACACTTCATCTTCGAGTTGAAATTTTGCATTGGGACATTATTTGACACTCTAATGGATAAAAATTGCATGATTCTACCACAAATTTCCAAGTTTCCCTAGTAGGTTTTAGTATTCGCTTGTAGAGTGCAGAGTACGGTAGTGGTGCGTACGCAATGTGAGGCAGGAGTTCAACCCCGTTCGCGGTTCGCAGCCAGCGTTCCATCGTTCTCTGCAAGTGACTCGGTTGAACTTATTAAATATTCTGTGTATTTTTTATAGATGCCGGGAACAGATTAGGAATAAGAAGCGTTTAAGCGGTGTTTGTAGGAAGAAATAGCTCTATTAAGAGGTTGAATTTATAATTGTGCAATGAAATTATCTAGGTGTTAGGTTAAAGGTGAGCGGTATGAATCTGGAATGTGTCGTTAAGCCGTGACCCTATAGCTCCTTGCCAACTCTTTGTGGTCTGTTTCATCGACAATGATTGATAATTTGTTTGATCGTTGTTAGAATAATTTCTATGGTTGATGACTTCAGAGGTGAATCCTTTTGTTTGAGCGCTTCGGAATGATTAGTGAAAGAGTTGTTTCGGTTGACGATTAAATGATAATGCGCTTTTTAGTTTTTTTTTAATGCAATTTTATTGAATATTATTTAAATGTTATATACTTCAGTTGATGAAAATGAAGAAATTTTTTTCAGAATGAAGCTTCAACGAGTGCAGAAGTCAAGCTAGAAAATGGAAATGAGGAAATACCATGTGGAAGTCAAGAGACGTCAGGTTGGTGTTTTTTTTTCACTATTTGTGTGAAAAGAGGAATGCATCGTTGTTCGATACTTGTTTGTTAGAGGCTTGCTCATTTACGGAGTTACTTGCTTTCTTCTTTGTTTCGTTGTTTTGTCTTATTATTCAGGAAGAAGAGGAATTGTATTTTTATTGTAGAAAGAGGTATATGCTTTTATAGTGATGAAGTTATATTAGTTTATGAGTACGGCAGTGAAGGAGTTATGTTGAGCCGTTTCAGGACTGAATGATGATTCGATTAGTCGGTTAGCCGCTGACGGATCACCTGAATTAGTGAAGAAACTTGAAGGAGAAGAAGACACAGTGGAAGAAATAGGTGAAGAGCGTGCTGGTGATGGAGACGAAAGCGCTGCGATGGAAGGGGATGCTGCGCAAGTATTGACTGTGCAACCACCTGTCTATATGAATAGAAAAATGCGACGTAGAGGGTTTCATGACCCTCCTTCTCGTGCTCAACAAGCAACACAGCAAAACGAGCAGACTGAATCGACAGAACGCGACCCTGAGGTACTATTGCTATCTGCGAAAGCAATTTCACCAATGGTTTAATCGCTGTCGCAAACTAACTTTATGAACCAGATCTTTTAAAGTGAACTGTTTAAGCATTTTTCAGTTTTTTGCAGGAGGGGGGAGAGGGGAGGTAGTACTATGGAAGTGTTTGTGGTGTTCTATTACACTCGTATTGAAGACTATTGCCTGGAAGGCAGATTGCATCGGTTGTCACGTTGCAATTGCAGAAAAAGGTCAGAACATGATTGTGATTATGAGAGATGAGGGCATTGCAACTGATTTCCCAGAAGTGATGTTGTGTAGGGCTGGAGGGGAGGGAGAGTCTGTGTATGTCATTCTGCTGTATGTGTTTGTCTGTCCGTGTCGTTGTGACGTTCAGCTCGTGCATGAAGTAAGATGCGACCAATAAATGTTAGAAGGTAACAACAACATACTATTAAAACTAGGGAGTTGTAAGTGCTTCTTTCAAAATTGTATTTATGCAAATTTGTTGTATTTATGCAAATTTTTTGTGTTCACTTTGAGGCTGCATTAGTTCCTTAGAGGTTTTTTGTTGAGATTTTTTATTGTGATTTGCATATTTTTCTTTAAGTTGTAATTTTAGTGCTGCAATTCTTGGTGCCTATGATGACGATGAGGATAATACGGAATCAGCACCAAAAGGACTTGATGTCCCAGCTGGAGTTGTTACAAATGTGTGTAAACGATCTTATTTCCATTATCAGCTTTATTTTATTTTCTATTTAAAACTAGATAACGAGATTTACTAGCTTTCATTACTTTTAATGTTAGTAGTCGTCTAAAGCTTATTGTTCTCTTTTTTAATTTCCAACTGGTGCTTATATGTTTGATTAATTAATTGATTGTTTATTTATCTATTTGTTTGCTTATTTGTTTATTTGTCTGTTTATTTGTTTATTTATTTACACCTCTGTTGTTTTTTTTTTCATTTTATCAAATTTTTTTCTAAAGTATATCCCATAATCTAGTCCGCTTCAATGAGAACTACAAATACTCGTACTATCTTAAGTTCATATTGAGTTGTGATTTCGTATCACTGTTCAACTCTGCCTGTATAATTGTTTTTTGTCTTTTAGATTCCTCCACCAGGGCTAGCTATTCCCCCGCCTCCGCTTGCACCTATACCATTGGCATCTGGCCAGCTTGCACTTGAAGGTTCTGCCGAACTACAAATGGAGCGCAAACATCGGGTAAGATGCATCGAAATATTTTTACGGTTTTTTGGGAAGTGGGGGGGGGGGAGGGGGAGTAGAGAGACTAGATCCAGGTTTAAATCGGTAGCTGAATTTGATGTTATTTTTGTTCCCTTTGAATTGTACAAGGGTAAAATTTGTTTTTTATCGTTTTCAAAAAGCGAAAAGTTTTGTTTTTCCAGAAAACTCTTTCGAAATGACTTTTGAGGCAGCCAATTTGGTCTCAACTACCACGTGGGTCCGTGTTTTAATTTTATATTCGTTCATTATTCGCTCAGGAAACTCCACAAATGTGTATAAATTTTAGAGGTGCGTCATTGGCACTGATTAATTGCAAGCAAGGAAAACTTTTAGAAATTCTTTTTGCGATAATTTTATCAGCAATCTTTTTGACTGGTTTCATCAGTATTGACAGTTTTAGTGAAGCCTGAAAGCTTAAAGTAGTTTTAATTGAATGCATTGATTTTGTACGTATGGATTTGATATTGTGCTGCAATTAGCATCTAAATTTGGTAGTGTGCTGCAATTGGCACTCGAATTTGATATTGTGCTGCAATTGGCATCTGAGTTTGGTATTGTGCTGCAATTGGCACTCGAATTTGATATTGTGCTGCAATTGGCATCTGAGTTTGGTATTGTGCTGCAATTGGCATCTGAGTTTGATATTGTGCTGCACTTGACTTTTGCATGCGATATTGCGCTGCGATTGATGCCTGATAATTGCAAATATTTTTAAAGCACTTTCGATATATTTAAGGCGCGACTTTTCATGGAGAAAATATTGAATGAAAAACGAGCAGCAAAATTAAGAGCACAGAACGAAGAGCAACAGAAGAAAGATGAAGGAATGAAGAGGAAAGAGGCGATTGAGGAGCGATCACACAAAGAAACTGTTGAGCGACGTGTTACTGTAAGTGTAACTTTTTTGTTACTTTGGTAATTCCCATAAAAGTGTTCCATTATTTCTTAATATCAGTTAGCGGTCTTTATTTTTCTTATCTCTCTTTCTTCCTCTCCTACTTTCTCTCTCCCTTTGTTTCGATGAGTAAAGAATATATTCACGTGAGTAAGCTATATTCATAGGGAGAGGTTATTAGGTTGTGTGTTAATTTCGTATCTTTTATATGGCATTTATAGATGATGGAAGGGTGGATCGGTAGGGATCCTTCGTCACCATTTTGACAATGCAATGGCTAATGGAGAGTTTGTTATAACGAGGGAAGGGGAAATCTACCCTTCTATTTCGATGAAGGAATACATATTGGGATATTTTTGTAAGCGGTCATCACTGACGGGATCTCCCATCTCCCTTATTTCGATAGTCTAAAAAAGGGGAGAACAGTTTGCCGATAGGGATGTAATTTCTGCTTCGATAAGTCCATACTGAGGAAATAGTCGCTAACAGTTCATATTGCTGGGGGGGGGGGGGGGGGGGTCTCCCTCCTCCTCTTCGATAGTCGAAATTAATAGATGTTAGCGCTGTGGAATTGGTTTTGATATTTCTTTAAAGAATGTTTTCCTCTGAAATGAAATGAAACATGTCGAGATCAAATATATTGTCGCAGTAGTCAATATAACATAATATATGCACATTTTGGGTTATACTATATACCTTTGAAGGGAGTAATATATTTGGAAGAATATATAACGATAGAATGCATTAAAGATTAAAGAAAATAGTATTCGTTACCGTTATCGACCAATAAAGTATGATTTCAGTCACTTGCTGGTTCATCCAAGAAAACTTCTTCGATGAAAAAAATAGATGAGAAATCACGTGATGCTATCGATTTGACCCTTTCACCATGTGATATCGATAAACTGATAAGCTCCGAGATTGAAAAACTCATCACTGAGGCGCCGATCAGATCGTTAGTTCTCTTCTTTTCTCTTTTTATTGTTTTTTTTTTCATTGGCCTCCTCGGTTTTCATTTTTGGATTGATTAAGCGAAGAACATTCCAATTTAAATATCATACCGTTCTATAAATTTCTGTCGTATAAAGCAAGATCGTGCCAGAATAGTTGAAGTCCGGGGAAAAGTAGGAGTCCAAGGGGAGCAGGAGGGTGATAATGATCCTACAATCTTTCGCTAGTTTTATTCCTTTATCTGGCAGTCTGCATTCTTTGCTTTCGATGTATACCACATGACTTCGAGCTGGTGTCGATGATTCCTCTAATCCATCTCTAAGAACAGCGATTAGTTTTTCCATTTGAATAAGAAATTTTATGGAATAAGTTCTCAAGTAATGCCGTAAAGTTGTATTGGATACTTTCAGTTAAAAAGCCCAAAAATTTATAGTCACTCTCTTGCGCTTTTCGACAGTTAGAAGATCTGTAGAAGTCAGCCGACATTTCCCCTCGTCTTAAGGACTATAGTTCATTTACAACGTTATAATGACCAGGTGTTGGAAGATTGTCTGGGGGGATTTAATTGTAATGGTATGAGGTCTGATGATTAGTAAATATATCAGGTTTTGTATCGAATAAATACGTCAAAAGTACAGCACCTTGCTGTCAGGATTTTCTTGGTTGTATAATATTTCAAATTTTGAGTAGTATTTTTTAAGGAGCACTGAAAAGAGTGTTAGCGATAAAGTGGACGAATCAACGACAAAAGAAAAGAAGAAGAAAAAGAAAAAGAAAAAGAAACGACGCGAGAGTGAGGAAGAAGATGGCGAAATACCATCCAGTGATGATACTCCAAAGAAACGAAGACATCGCCATAGAAGGTTCGCTGATATTGTAGTTGGTCGTCCCTGTTTTGGGAATAGAATTACAAGTAATTACAATGGAGTGGCGAAGTAGTAATGCATTGCCTAATAGCAATTTTATTGATGATTATATGGAAGGAACTGGATTACAGAAGGAGGGAGAAATATATTATCTCCTGTTACACCTCCCTACTTGAATTCATCATACTACAAGATTAGATCATATAGGTTAGGACGAATTAACTTAGGTATGCCGCCGTATGGCGGTATATGCTTTTGGTCTTCGATAGGAGGACCGAGAGAAATGGTGCGGAGAACGGTGGGAAATTAACACCAATTTTTAGGATTTCTATTTTATGTTGTTCTTGGATTGATGATATGAAATGATCGTTTCTAGTAGATCGACATCTTCCGAGATTCGTCATCGTAAATCGAAGAAGAAGCGACGACATCGATCGTCAAGCGAGGATGATCGCTCGAGAAGGTATATTAGATCATCCAGTTGCTAATTCTTTCACATCGAACAAAACTAACTCTACGGGTTTCAAGTCAAATTAGCAGCATCAAGCGATTTCGTTTTTTTTGTTTTTTTTTTGAAAAAGCGTTTCTCATTTTTTCTATGATATATTGGAGGGGGTTATGTGGCACTTTTGATACTGTGGCACTTTTTAATATATTTTCACTTTTTAATTTTTCTAAAGACACGTCGATTATCTCTTATGTCAATAGGGATCATTAGTTGTTTCATTTCAGTTTAGTTCTACGGGCACATAACTCTCTTCCTTTTTCATTTCCTTCATTCTCCCTCCTATAGATAAAGAAGGAGAACTACATGAATATGTTTATTACCGCTCACTAACTTTCAGCTACACATCAGCAAATGTCTTTCTATCACGTCTTCGTTTTGGGTATTGCGATAATTTTTCAGTGTTCATTTTTTTAATCTTACCAAATAAATTTGTAGGTAATAGGCACAGCCGTAGGAATTTGAGGGGTAGATTTGAATAATTATCTTGGAAGGTTATGGTTCTTTATGTTTGATTTTGTTCTGATGAGCGTTTATGAAATACAGGTTTTGAAGGAATGCATAAGTGGGAAGAAATTAGTTAAACAGCTGCTAAGTTAACAGATATAGTTAACGAAGATATTTGCAACATTGAGTTCGCTATTTGATATCCATTTAGACCGTCCATCCTTTGTATGCTTCCTTAATTTGCATAATTGGATCTCCCAGGTATTTGTAATTAATTTGCGTAATTCAGTGTTTACATTAGTAGAGTCATCGGCTAAGTATGCCCCATTTCATGTGTGGATATGTTTTAGTTCCAATAATGAATAAATTATTTCGACTGATTTGGTAGGAATTGATTATTTTTGATTATTTATCGATTAATTATTAATTACTGAATTTGAATTCGTTGATAGATTATTGAATTAACCGGATAAATCAATCGATAAATTGATCGATAATCGATTAATTATTGAATTTCGGCAATTAGTTAATGATAAATAAATTTGAATATTCTGATTAAGTTGGATTCGAGTTAATTTGAATTCGATTTTCTTAAAAATTTGAATATGTTCGATTAATATATTACTTTAGTAATGCCCATAAGTATTAGCGCAAGTTAATAAGAATAAATTTGTTTGGGTGAATCTATTTCACCCTTTAGGTTCATCGTAAAAATTTTACTAACGACTTAGTAATTTATATTTTTCTACAATTTGATTTTTTTCATTTATGCTGTCCGTTTTTTATTCAATTCTTCATGAATGAGATTCTTTTGTAAAAGGAATTATGCAAATTTTCAGGAAGCATCGAAGTGTATCTCGAAAACGTCATAAGTGATCTGTTATTTGAATACTGTTTTGTGTGTTTCATATTGCTTTGTTTTTTTCTGCTTTTTTTTTTGTACGTTGATATGTGATATAATTGAAGGCTTTTTTTGCTTATCGTATGAATCGATTTATTTCGAATTTCATAAAAAATTTAGCACTAGAAAAAATTTTTTCGCGGAATTTTTATTGCATAAGTAGGCGAGCAACTTAGTTATTTCATTAAATTATGATGTTCCATCGAAGAGGAGAAGTAAATTAGCACAAAATTTGAGGTAGGCAAATAATATTTAAAAATATTGACTAGAAAGACAGAGTAATATTATTCGTATTATTCGGACTGATAGAGTAGTACCATTCATAATACACAATAGTAATTATCCGTTATAACTTTAATAGAATAGATAAGAATGGATACTTCATTTGGTATGAATGGGTCCCAAAGATCGGTTTTTGGCGTATAAACATATGACGACGAATTGGAGCAGGTTGCCATCGAGCAATTGGACCAAGTTGGATTGAAGTGACCACCACACTGGAGCCATATTTACGGCATTTCCCGTAAAGATTTAAAAAGATAGATATGTTAGTCGAGTATTATTTTCTAGGTGGAGAGTTACGGCTAACAGAGTGATGGAAGTTTGTCGGTTGTCTAATATAAAGATGTACGGTAATTTGTCATATAGCAGCACCGTTCGCAGTCGGTCCAATATCTCTAATGTATGGAAGAGGTGGATGTTGTCTGTTAGCTGAAGAAGTTTGTTTCAAATAGTGCAAACGTTTCAAAAGTGTAAAACTATGGTCAAATTCACTTTTTCACCGGGAGTTTTATTCATAGACAGTAATATATTTCTGGTATTAAGCATTTTATATATGGCTCGCGGTTAGGCTTACGTTCACGATTTGGTTGAAGTTTTGTTCTTTTTCCTTTTTCTAATCCCATTTTGAAGGAAATTTAAAGTTCCCTCCTACACTACTAATTTGCTTCCGTGCAAAGAAACTGTTGTTCATAGAAGTTAGTGACGAATAATGTAACTGTATAAAATTATGAAGCCTCATTTCTCGCTATATTCGTCTCTATGACTCTACTCTGAAGTAAATTGCTTCATCTATTCGCTGAGTAGAGGAAAATAAAAAGTTATTGCATTTAATGCTATTAAATAAATGAAAAAGTATGTAGTAATATGGATATGAAGCATGCATTTCTTAGTGATTCTCATCTATGGCCGAGTTAAATCGAGGTGGGCAACGACGTCATAATTAGGTCATCATATAGGAGGGTAGATGCGCATATAGGTCGATAATAATGATATAATAAAATACTGTAACAACAACTATATGTATTAGTGGCGTGGCTTACGGTAGTTATCCCTACGGTATGCGTTTCCTCATATAGTAAGCCTTGTTTTGTTCCATACTCGAGCCTGATCGGATGTCCATCTTCATCAGAAATTTCTGTTTTTGGAATATATTTCTTTTTTTTCGGTATTATTCTATTTCAGTATTGTTTCTTTTCTCCTACTATTCTTTTCCAATTTTATTTTTTCCCTACTCTTTTTCTTTTTTAGTATTTCTGTGTATATTCGACTATTTCTTTTCGGCTCTGATTCTTTTCTAGTATTCTTTCTTCTGTACTATTATTCTTAGCTAATGCCATTTCTTTTCCGCTTTTATTCTTTTCTAATATTGTCTCTTTTTTTTTAGTTCTATTCTTTTCCAGTGTTATTAGTTTTCTAGGAATACAGTATACATATATCATTGCAATTATGCACTTGTATTTACGGAACGACAAAAAAAAGGCAGCCATCCGATCAAAGATCATATTTTATCTTTGAATCTTTTTCCTACACATATTATTATTCATATTTTTTATTATATTATTCATAATCTGTGTATTCATCGTTCCATTTCAGTGTCTAATTTTCTATATTTTCCTCTTTTTTTTTTCATTGTTTATTCTGCCTACTCATCTTCCATAACCCTATCAAGATGCTATTTTTATTAATTGGTTCTATTCAGAAAATTTTCCATTTCATTGCCTATTAAAACTTATAAAAAACTATTCACTGAATCATTCGCCTCGAAGAGAGTCTCTATTCAGTGGGAGACCGTTCCCGATTACACATCTTTGATTAGGATGGATTTGTTTGTTTGTTTTTTCAGGGAGAGAATGCAGAAAACATCTTTTGGCTTTTATTGATAGAACTAATATTTTTATTCATAAAGCACTCTCAATTATTTCCGAAGATTTTACTCTTTCCGTTTAGGATTTTCTAAAATTGAATCATAGTGGGGACCGAATTCTCTCTCAAATATAGCTTTCTCTCTACAATTTACGAAAAAAAGACCCTGGGGTTTTATTTGTGGCAATATAGTAGCACCGCGTCAATAAGGTTTTACTTCGACGCTAGCATATGTATAGCCGTAAGCGCTAGCGAAGTGATTGCCAACCGAGATATGAGCGTTGACTCTTTCTGGATTTTCTTGATTTTTTTCGTTATTTTTACTAAACTATTTACTCTTTTTTTCCCCGAATATTCTGGAAATATAAAAATACCTTTTCAAGCATAACGATTGTTAATTTTAATTAATTAAAGTGAAATTAATATATAATAGCAATATATAAGGGCTAATATATAGTGAAAGTTGTAATATATGAAGGGTGTATATGAAGAGTGAAAGATTTTGGCTCATCTTTGTCGGGCAACAGGTGCTAATTTGCGCACCATTGTAAAGCCTACATCCTATAGACGTGCATCGGCAATCCACTCTAAATCCGTCTAGCACAACGCTTATCTTGCTTGATTTTATCGTTTTTTCATTGAAGTGAGCATTGTCTCGTTGATATACTACTTCTCTAGGCTTATAACCTAACCGGAAATTACACATTTTTTTGTTTCTTTTCTTTTCACGGATTTTTTTAAAAAAAATTTTCTATATGTTTGGACCCATATTTTCTTATAACGAAACGTTGAACGATTTATTGCTGATTGGTCATCGTTCTACCACTCTTTTTATACGTTTTTTCTTCAATATAAATCTTGTTCGGTTAACCAAAGATATATAACGGTTGAGTTATTACGAATTTATTTATTTTAAAGGTGAACAATGAAGCGTCCCTCCACTTATGTAATAAATGATGAGTTAATTTATTTGTTTATTATTTGTGATTAAGTTTATTCACATTTCAGTAAGAAGTATTTGAATGTAAATATGATTGCTTTCGTAATGTTTGATCGTAAAATATATTTAAACTTTTGCAATTGGATTGAATGATTGCAATTGCATTGAATGATTGCATTTGGATTGAATGATTGCAATTCATTAATTCTGAATTGCAATCATTTGCTTCCCACTCTGTTAGATCCTCTTATGAGTCTTCTTTCATTTGGATGTTTGCATAAAACAATGCCATTGCCCTATGAAGTGGCGCTAATGCCCCTAAAGAATAGGGCAACGCTCTCATATAATTGTTTAGAATGCACTAAAAAGACAGCTATTTTTTCTACTCTAACTCCATGAAATTTAATGGCCGTATTACATGTTTATTATTTTCGATTTAAAAAAAAGTGGAAATTTATGTTATTTTATTGAGTGCTTTCATTCGATATTTATAGATCAAATATATTCAATCGCTCAAACAGTAAAGTAATGCAATGATGTCGTTATATCTTATCGAATGACTGCGTTTTTCGATCATAGCGATTGGTTGCATATTATATAGCCTGAGGGCAGTATTTTTTTAATGCTCACTGTTTCACTCTACGAATATCGCTGTGATGATCGATCAAGTGGATATGTAATTACGCACTAAGTAAACATGTTTCACCCATTACACACAGAACGAAAATTCATTTCTTCCTCGAAATGAAATTCTTTGCGACCTTCCTAGTGGATTTTCAAGCTCTATCCTTTTTTTCACACTAAATCTTCGAGCATATTTTTGTCAGTGTTGTCTTTTATTTTGTCAATTGGTCATTATTGTCTTTTATTTTGTCAATTTGTCATTATTGTCTTTTATTTTGTCAAATTGTCAATATTGTCTTTTATTTTGTTAATTTGTCAATATTGTTTTTTATTTTGCCAATTTGTCAATGTTGTTTTCTATTTTTTCAATTTGTCAATATTGCTCCAGTGTGCTTCACTGAATAAAATTAAAGATTATGTGAAGTTGTAAAGTTGCGTGAAGGTGAAAAGTTAAAAGATTAAAAGATTCTAAAAAATACTGCTTAATATTGCTTAAATTCAGTAAACAGCATGTCATTGATCTGTGAAAATCTGTTATTTCTCGAATCTAATGCCCGGAAATATTATTAAAAAATAAAATAAATAAGATTTAGATTATTGAGTATACGGCTTGCAAATCTAAAATATCATCGAATTCCGAAACCGCACTATTTCCATAGAAAAGAAAATTCTCAATCTGTGATTATACAAATATTCATTTTGAAATTAAAAGTTCCATTGTAATATATTCATAAGAAAGAGTGAAAGAGATAATGATGAAGAGGGAACTAACGTTATGCTAGTTGAGTATAATTGGAGTTAATAACTTGCAATCGCATAGTATTCAAAATACTATCGAATTCAGAGTGTAAAACTTACTCAAAACCTTCAGATATATGGTGGAAACGTTAAAACCTTTTAGTGAGCTAGGGATTTGCTATTTGGTATGAATCCTTAAAAAAATAATCGATTACTTCTCATTTATGGAAAGTAAGTTTAAATATAATACGTTTGTAGAATATTTCTCGAATGTTTTTATGCAAGAAAATAGTCGAATTGTTGGCGCACTTTTCAACGCTATTCATTAATTCGGCAAAAAGATTTCGGTATTAAATTTCATAATATAACATCCCCTCACCTAAGTAAAAAGTTGCCGTCCCATAATTTTGACATTTTAGTTTCAAAAGTTATAGAGTGCGATTCACTTATGTTATCCTCCCAGCGGCAGTCGGCATTTGGCAAATCTTTCGCCGCTATAACAAATTATGCCCTGGGGGAAAAAATCCTGTCCTGTAACTTTATGCGGTGATTTTTTAAAAAGAAATTATCACTTCGAATTGCAATATTTCAAAAAAAAATTCTGAAAAATATTCCCGAGTGATGAATTCTATGTTAGTATAGCTCGGTCTTACTACAACTTTGAGAAAAATGCGATTTTTTTTTTTCACATGTAAGAAGTGATTATTGAAAATTATTCTTATTTGAGAGCTTTATAATTACGTAGCGTTGTAGAATTTTTTAAAATTCAAACGAATTTTTTGAATAATTTATGATTTTTATGTTGTTATTTATATTTTTCTCTTTTTCTTAATCATTTATCGATTATCATTTCTTTTCTCATCCTAAGTAATTTATTTATTATTGATAAAATTTGAAAACTTTATTTTTATGAATTTTTCTTTTCATATCGAATTTTTCCGAATTTTGCAAAAATTTTTCAAATTTTTAACGTTCATCTATCACGACATATCTTTTGACCACAAGTATTGCAAAAAATTTTTGCTCTCAAAAAAGTTTTTTCTATCTATGGTTAGGTGGGAATGCTATTAGTGCTAACAATTTTGCCATACGATTGACACATATAAAAGCGTCGTATAAGTCGGCAATCTCATTCAGAAGTATGTTGTTTTGATGTCTACTCGCATCCATCCACTGTGTTAGTGCTGCGTATTTGCTAAACTCATTGTGCATCTTGTGGCAGAGGAACGCTGTTTGGAGCCGAACTTCAACCTCATCATAGATGGTGCGATAAGCAATAGCTAGTACGCAATGCTGTATTTTTGTAGGTAACCGGCTGGCAATAAATAGTCTACAACGTTCTTCTGTAGGTAATTTGCTGATAATAAGTAGCGTAAAATTTCTGTTTTTCCAATGTGTAAACTCTTGGCAATATATGTTTGTCATAAAAGCGTCTGCTTTTATCTGCATCTGCTCATCCGTTTCCACTAAAACGAGTGGAAAAGACAACACACTATGGATGGATTACTTTGCTTAGTGGAAGAAGATAACACAAGCTTTTGGGCAAATTTTACGGATATTAGTGAAGCTGATGGTACAATTTTTTGGAATATTAGGCAAAGTGTAATATTTTGGTGTACTTTCAATGGCAGACAATTAACATAGTAGACAACCTGGAAAGGTTGAATAGAAATAAAGTAAAAAGGTGAATAGTGGTTAAACATCCCCTAATATACTATTTAACTTAAATTTTGTTGACTTAAATTTTTCACAACACTATTTCAATTTTTTCATATTATTTTGCAATTGCGTTAAATTCGTCACTAAAAAGCTAAAGTTTTGTGAGAATTTAGCATCTTAGTATTGCACCCAATGTCTTTGCATTTTTCAAAGCCATTATTAGTTTTTTATATTAACATGTTCTGCCTATCCGTTTAGTTTATATTGGGCATCCAATATGAAAATCGTACTTTTCGTTATATATATCAATTATGTTATGTAAATTTCGTTTCAATAGCTTGAATTTTTTTCTTAGTTAGAATAATTGATATGACTTATCACTTTCTCATTTGTCTTATGTAGTCAATAGTATGTTTCAAACTTTATATTGGCATCAAATAAAACTATTTTAATATTATTCTAGGTTCCATCCATAGAACGAGAGTTATTGCATAATTCGGAGATACTCTTCAGTGATCCATGCAGTTTTTTTTTTTGAAGTAGAGATTGTAAGGATGACTAGCTATTAAGGGAGAGGAATCTGTGTTAAATTTAGGCCAATGGGAGCGATTATTTGAGCCCAGTGAAGTTATTTCGGCCCAGTAAATTCTATGGCCTAGTTGAAGAAAGTCGATAAATAAACACATTTGAAGTTGGTAGTCAAAAGTCAATATGTGAAAGTGTTTCGCTCAAATTTATTGCTTTTAAACATTATTACGCGCATATGTTATGCTTTATGCATTATGATGCCTATAATATTTTTGCATGAAACAATTGAGAAGAAGGAGATTTGCTCATCGTTTCCCGATTTCCGTTGTTTTATTGCCACAACGAAATAATCAAAATCAATGGTGTAGTTTTGAAAAATATTACTTTAAATATTGATTTTTTTTTTTTTTGCTTCACTAAAGAATTGAATTGAGCAATCACCGCTAATATGCTTCGAGAACGGGAAAATGGAGTGTTTTCATCGAAAAAAAAATGTTGATCTAGTATCTTTTTTAATATCCTATTTGCAATATTTGAGAAAATACCTAACAAAATTTTTAACTGATCGTTGCGATGCGATATCCAATATGAAATTGACCTATAAGTTGACTTTTACTAATCCATGAAGTTTTTGATGATTTCTGGATGTTCGAGTTCGTGTTTTTTTCTTTTTTGCATGATTAAATTATATTGCTGTTCTGTTTTTCATTTTTTTTTTAAATATAGTTTTATAAACGTGAATACCCTCAACACCTGGGAAATCCTAAACCTCTTAGATATTCTTCACGGAATCACTGAATCAGTTTCTTTTTTTCGCCCACGTTTTGGAGAGGTCTGGTTCATATAACAACGCGTTGATTTCGAGATCCGGAAAAAAATCCGTTAGTAGCCGCAATCATGGTTCCAGGAATAAAAGAAAAAGTTAAAAGAAGCTGTCGAAAGGTGCTTGTAATTCGGTGAAATTTAAGAAAAACATTTCAAAATTATTCGTAATCCGGCGATTTTCTAAGTATTTTAATGTATGCCAATTTAAGACAAAAAAATTATCTATCAACGAAAACATAAATTCAAAATTTATGCAATTTTAGCATATATCATAGGTGATTTTGATGGATTACTTAAAGGAATTTTCTAGAGTGCATTTTTTTGCATTTCCTGTATGTAACATCTGCAATTCATACGTTATTTTGAAAAATTTCTATATTTTCTTTAAATTGCAAATATATTTTTATTGATATTTTTCCCTTTTTTTGTTTTACATTATTGATGTAAATTTAAAGTACAACTGTAAAATATCGAAATATCAACCATCTGCTAAGATTTTATGAAAATGCATAAAACATTACACTTTGCGTTTTTTTTTCTAATTTTAGTAGGCTGGACTTTCCAATTTCCAAAGAATTTCTTTAAATTTTTTATTGTATTATGTTGTTCGTTGATGATTAACAACATTGATGAGATTGGATCTTCAATTTTATGGAAAAGATTCTTGGCAATTTGTCAAAATCCCTATATTTACTAGGATATATCAAGCATTTATGCAAAAATTTTCCAATTTTCCATTTTCCAATTTTTTGTCATTTCTTTGTCATTTTCTTTTACCACTATCTTCGTGAGAAATATTTTCATTTCGCTAATAGTTTTAAAAATTGCTTCCCTTTCAACACAATTATTAACTATAATTATGACACTTTTTTACTTTATGGTACTATATTAGCAAAAATATAAACATATAGAATTTCTTATGTTGTGCTGTATTCCATTAGAGGAAAATTAAATTCCACTTTGTTCTATAATGAAAATTACCACGAGAACATGAAGCATAATAACTGTGACTTCACTGAATAGGTTTTTTTTAAAGGGCAGAAGTTTTTTTCCTCTAAATTTTAAAGAGCAAAAGTTCATCGATGAAGAATTTTTCGCATATTTTGTTAGAGTAATTGACAGCTGTTTAAGCTTGATAAATTTATTTGAAGTGAATATAAGTTGATACAACTGATGATCAGCAGCAACGAGATTAAGAGCGGGTGGAGGCATTTCACATTGCTATAGGTGCGAGAGAGAGACGATAATCTGCCTATGCAATAGTATTACACATCTGTTATCAACTCTACCAAAATGTGGGTGTGATTCATGAACGTAAAGCAGCTACAGTATTAACGCTAATTCAAGCCCACAATAGCCTTATCTCCCATGTCCTCAACTAAGTGCTAGTGAAAAATTTCGAGACAGGGCTATCTTGTTCTCATTCAAAAACGTCATTTCTATTGCTAGGCTCATTGTTATATGCATAAGCATTTTTATAAGTATTTTGTAGTAGTATACGCACTCTTACTGCAATACATACATTCATATATATATATATATATATATTATATATATATATATATATATATATATATATTGTTTTATATGTTTACGTCCAATTGCATATACGTATTATATGATATTTCTTCAGCCATATAAAATTTCATCAAAACACTCTTCTTTCAATAAAATGAATACTGCATTCGAAAATTTTCATTCGAAATGTTGCGAAATTGATATCCTTAGGGGGCTTTATTCTAGGTGATACGATATTTTGTTAAAATGCTCCGGAATAATGCTTGTTGGTGTGCTGAATCGTAGCTTATAAAGGTTTGCAATTTTTTACAAGACGACGCCTTTGAGTTATTTATTATCATTATTTTTGAAAATACCTTCAAAATTTTAAATGCCAAAAAAAACAACGAATGAAATGGCCACAAAATTAGAAATTCTGCTTTGCTTTCGATTGCAAAGTTGAAAAAAATTTCACCAGAGAATTTCAAAGTGCGGGAATTTTGAATTTGAAAAAATTTTGGTTGTTCTAGATAGGGCTATAAAATTATCACTCTAGCTTTATTATAAAAATTAAATTTATATTTGAGATGAGTTCATTTCCAATCAATAGGCATAAATATTCTCCTCTGATTAATAATACATATTGTGTTTTTATTCTATTTTTCTTCAGATTTATTTAGGATTCAATGTTTCTCGTTCACTTCTTTTCAGTTTGAATTAATTTCACTTATTTCAACCTAGTTTTATTTATTTCATAATCTGCTCGAAATTTTCTCCTTTCTTTATTTCTTTTTTCCGCCGTTTTTTTCCATCTTGTTTTCGTTTGTTGCATCATGCTTTTTTTGGCACATTTTTCTATAGTCTATTTTTTTCGTCGTTTCGGTCATTTGTAATCTTGCTTTGTGCCATTAGGTGGGGGCGAGGGGGGGTGGGGGGGGGGGGGGGGGGGGGGGGGGAAGGTAGGAGGATGTATCAATGCTTATGTATGTGTCTTCTGTTTCTTGGATAGATTCAATGTAGGAATAAACTAGAATCATGGAAATTTAGTTAGTGAAACGAATATCTGAGGGCAGCCTAAAATATTGTATCTCTCATTGATCCATCAATTTCGAGAAGAGTTTTAAACGACTAAAATTGGGATTTCCATTTCACAACGATTAGATCGCAAAATTAAGAAATACATCTATTGTGGATAATTTATATGATTTTATGAAATAAGAAGACATTGAAATAGGTTTTTATTTCTGATTTATGAAGCGAATTAGTTCGATAATTGTAATAGAAAAGGATTAACTTTCTGTTTATTTATTTACCTCTATAAATTTATGCCTATCGAATTGCCAATCAAATACGCTTAAATTGGAGCAAAAAAAAAATTGATTAATGGATGAATCTCTCGTATATGAAAGTTTGAGAATTTATTACCTGCATACATTTTTACTATGATGCGTTTATTCTATCAAACGGAAATGATTCACATTTGAATGCCATTCGTTTCGCGTTTGATAACACTTCGATTTCTTTGATTTATTGTCAATACGATGATTTGCGGATGTTTGAATTGATGTCTATAAGATTAACTATGAGGACAATTGGAGGATTTTCTGGATCTCATAAATGAACTCCTGGATTATATATGAATGGACATCAAAAACATAATTCTATCAAATATAAAATATCGATATTATACTTTATGTTATAATATTTATTTTTGCCTCTTTGAAAAGTTGCAATATTTTTTTGAGATTATAATCGTTGCACGATAATTGCTTACTTTGATTGCTGTAATATTATTCACCTTTAACAATAGAATACATAGAAAGAAGCTGAATTATGATGGGAGAGATGCCTTTATAATACCATTATAGTAAGCAAATTACGTAAGCTCTAGTGTTGGAGCTATCAGACAAATAGACGGACAAGGCATTGCCAGATGCATTTTTTTTTTTTTGTTGAAAAATGCATAATTTGCAAAAAACTGTCGAAAACTACGAAATGTGTTCTCCATTTTTTTGCAGCATAGATGCAATAAAGAGTATCTAAAGGCTCTTATTACCCTTCTGGCGGATCATTCTGAAATACTATACTTCTGTATGGCTTCCTTATTTCGCTTCTAATGCTGTAGTGTTAGAGAATGCCTAAAAACGCCTTAACTGTAGTGTTTTCACAAAATTTTCTTTGATCCATATCTGCGAAATTACTAAGATTTCCACTTATAGGAAGATTTTAGTATACGTTTCCATATAGTTGACGCGCGCATCAATTTTGATTCCCAGATTTTTTTAATGTTGCAAAATTTAATGTTGCAAAATTTAGTTTTTTTTTAATGTTGCAGAATAAGCAATTTCTCCACATATTCCGCTTTCATGTTACTTGAGCTCCGTTATTTCCAGCCGATATCGTTAATACGCCCACTATTTTAGATTTTAAGCTGCAGCTGCATCGTTTCGATTCACACATTATGGCTGCTGTTACGTATTGCGTATATATTCGCCTAGACTTTTGCTTTGCGAGTGTTTTACTCTTTCTTGATGTTTGTGCTCACATATTTTTTATGTTTTTCCGTTTTCAGGCAATGAAATAATTAATTTATTAAATAATGATGAAGAATCAAGAATAATATTTTAAATTCTCTATTAATAACAGCCTCATGAGCTATTTTCCAGCAAAGATTTGTAATTGCTTCCCGGTAAAGATCCAAACTTAGAAAATTATCATGCTGGACTGTCCCGATTGACTATCTCGAATCGTTTCCAGATTTGCGGTCTATCCTTGAGGTCATTAGCGAGAAAACTGACATAAGGGTAGGTCTCTGACCTTTTGATTTCAGTTGTTGTTAAGAAGTTCGTGAAGTGAATAACATGAGAAAGAAACGGATTATTTTAGCACTATAAACAGATAATCAATTTGCCTATCTAAGATTATTTAAGTCCGAGACTCACCTCAGTCTCATAAGACACTGAGGTCTCATGCTTAATAGCATTGAAAAATGAAAGTGATAGAGTGGAGAGAATACAATGAAGTAATGAGAAATAGTATAAAAAGAACGTGCTTCCGTTTGGAAAACGGAAAATTGAGGTTCGAGATCACACTATCTCGAACGAAAGATCGAGGTTCGAGGTCACACTATCTGGAGCGAAAGATTGAAGCTCGAGATCACATTATCTCGAGTTTTTTTTTCACCTCTTTCCCACTAGTCATTGTTAATAACTTTTTCATCTGTGAGACAGTAACGTTTGTCGTTGTCGAAATATTTGCAAAAAAAAAAAAAACGAAACGCTATGGTAAGTTGGCTGATCGTAAAGGTCGTCTGGTGCCATAGCGGATCGTTTTAGCAATCCGACATGAAGAGCGGCACCTTTGAAGTGAAGTCTGATCTCACATTAGCTGATGAAACGATTTGTTGTTATATGTTATCTTACGACGATTTATTCGCCCACTTCTATTTAGTTACCTGACCTTACGTCACATAGAGTACTAGCTCGGGCTCGAATCTATCACCTCAAGCTTGAAAAGATCAAGGTCTTGGTGATTTCCTTTCCTCTATTTGCAATTTAAACGATAATTTCTATTCTATTCGCCATTCATAGTAGCGTTTTATCGCTTGATTAGTCACAAATATATAGAAAAAATTTTCTTCTGCAATTAGAAAAATATTTAGATGAATATGTGATTATTCGAATTAAATTAACAAATTTATCTTATTCAAATATTTATATCCTCAAAAAATTGAAGCAATCTTTTATTTTCACTTCACATTTTTATTTTCGCTTTGCGTTTTTGCAAATATGCATTCGTAAAATAGGTTATGATGATGTCGTATTTGTGCTTATATATGTGTGTCTGTCTATGCCTTTGTCTGTCGGATAGTTTCAGCTCCTCAAATGCCAAAGCTTAATTTTTCAACAGAAGTTTCAACTTCCCATGCGCTAATGCATGAAATTCTGTGGAGGCATAGCGTAAACTATAGGATCATCTCCTTTTTCATAATCTATGTTCATCCGTTAGCGTCAGCTGCGATTATAGATACTGAGAAGTGACGGAAAGTTTACGTGCATTTCACACCGACCAGATTTTCATTTTGCAGAAAAAAAAAAGGTTTAAAATATGAAGGCAGTAATCTACATAATTTTTTTTTTTTGTTGGCATTTTGTGGAATCGGTTGGTCACGTGAACGAGACGCAAAAACATTTATCGTGTTAGCTCATTTATAACGTTTGCTAATATGTTGTACCCTTCTCCAAGTTTGATTTCTATGTGTACGTATGTGTCCACCTGTCTATCTGTTTGTCTGTTTAGTATTTCGAACTTTTGCTCCGTAAAAGCTAGAAGTTTAGCAATTTGGAGCATATTATGATTATATGCATTGATAGATGACCGCATATGTTCGCGCTGTGTAAAGGTCAACGCCACTTGACTCATCTAGCCGTCCCGATCTCCTCGAGGATCTAACCCTCTATCGAACGGCGGTCAAGTATCTTGCAAGACATCTTAAAGCCGAATTACGTAGATATGTCTGAAGATTATCGTCGATTTGTTTTCTCTAAAGTATTGGAGCCGAATTCTCTGAGGCAATCGGTGTATGAAAAAATATGTCATGAGCGGTCTTTTTTGCCGACTACTTCAACTACTATTAGAAGCTCCGCTGTGTTATATCTCATGTATGGATGGCATATGGAAAGCCCATTATTTGTCGTCGCTGATATAGTAACATTTTAAAGATAGAGACCGGGTGGTAAATATAACCCCACCCCTCCCCCCTCCGCTCTCCCCCTTCCCCCCGGTAGGTCCTTATGGTATCATGAAGTGGTCATTAGAGGGAATGCACACTTGTGAAGGGACTATAGCTTAAGCAGATAAGATCGGTGGAACGAGGTAAGACCCTATACGCAGTTTTCTTGCATATTTCCTCAATGTTAAAACGCTTCATCAGTCCAATCACCATCATGCTCTAATGTGACGATCTCCCTCTCAAAAATGAATTTATATTTCGGTTTTAAATTCCGCTCGTTCACGTTAAAGTTGCAATACATCTTGTCCTGTTGCAATACATCGTCGTTCGACCCACTTTATCTTATTGACTTAAGTGGATCATCCTGCTCCCTCACCCTCCTCCCCCTTCCACATGACAAATCTTTCCGTTTTCTATCATAAGAATCGAAAGACCGATTTGTTTTCGCACATCAAAGATAGCATGCCATTGCTTAAGCGTGGGAAATTTTCGAGAAAAATGTGCTTTCCTGTTTATAACTCGTTGCCTATAAAATTGTGGGAAATTTATAACCCATATGGTTTTGTTCGATTAACACCTTATATCAATCCTTTCCTTTACATATTTTTATGCGCTTTCCAAATTTGCTTCAAGAAGGTGACATCAACCGATAGAGGTTGCTAGTTGAAATCAAATGCTATCCAGTTGATGGAAAGTAAATTAGCTTTGGAAAGGTGCATATCACATCATCGTGTCGGTGCATATCTATGTTTGTCTGTGTATGTATTTATCTGTCTGATAATTTCAAATCGAAAACTGTTGAAGAAAAAGCTGCGAAATTTTCTTTTATTTAATGTTTTATTTTCGATGGTGAATAATAGATAGAATATTGCTAGATATTTATGCAAATTTATTTTGCTTCATTATTCAAACAATTTTGCCATAATTTAAATGTCAACTAATATTTAAGATTAAGCAAGAAGAAAACCGATACCTTCTAATTTTTATTGAATACTCAACGAGTATTTGTTTGAATTTTATTGCATTTCGAGAAGCAACCCATCAAAATTAAACGCTCGTTAAAGTGCTTAATGCAAATTCAATCGTCTTGTTGATCCGTTAAATCTTCTTTCTTTTTCTTTCTTTCTTTCTTCCAACATTTTTTTTCAGAATTTTTGCTAGCTATTTCGAATTTTTATTTTTCGTTCTATGATCTAACATAGTTATTTCATAGATTATTTAACATTTGCATTATGGAGTCGATAATATTTTAACTTATAGAATTTGGCGGCAACCGGAGCACTTTTGAATGTGAGTGACCATATGCCATCAACTGAAACCACTCCCTTGATGATTTAGCCCACCTACCGCTGCGCACTGCTAATATTTTCATGCACTAGTTTGTTCATCTCGTGTATTATGGACTCGAGTTGTGTCTAATGATAAATAACTTGGCATCTACTTTATCTATAAACTAATATATTAGTAGAAAGTAATGTAACATTTTGCGTGACACCTTATATAACTCTCATCCATAAAAGTGAACATTACGACTTCAAAGAAATTTTAAAAGAATTTGTTTAAAGTTAAAAAAAATCGAACGATATGAATAGGATTGCTTATATAAGTGACCGACCGGTTAATAATTCTGCATAGATTAATAAAATATTCGTTTTTTTTTTTGAAACTTTCATTCGTAAATTATATGTAAATAGACGGCTGGAGTGATCAATATGTGCGAGTAAATAAGATTAAAGGCGAGTGCCGTCTGCCGAGAATTTGTGAGTTTGTGTTCGTCGTCGATTAACTCTTCGCCTTAGATATGTCGATCAATATCGTTTCAATATTCGCATCGTTACCGGACGCTTTCTATTTTTTCGTTTCAGAGTATTCCAATGAAATAGTGCTATCGTGATGTCCAATAAGAATTGCGAATCTCAGCGTCGTCTTATGGAAAGTACAGGTGAGTCACCTGTGAGATAATTGCATAGATGAGGTTACCGTAATCGTTGAAAGTAAAATCGAAAATTTCAAAAGTGCTCAAATTCTCAACAAATTTCATCGAAAACACAAATAGGAGGGGATGTTCCTTTTCCGTTCTTTGAATTTTTGACTGTGCCAATGGAATCGGTCTACTCAACCTCCTTAGAGCGTTCGAAGAGTCATTAAATTTCATTACCCGGGTTTAATGACGGCGCATTTGGCGTGTATTTGAGATGCAGCATAAATTCTCCGGCTCCGTTAGCCGGATCGTTGCGTTTATCGATGGGGAAAAACATTAGTTCAAGGACTCTTTCAAATTCCCAATCCCACTTCGGCTACTGAGACTAACAGGTGTAAAGGTGCCATCTATATTATTTCATATACTTTACAGCTTGTAATCCTTATTCTATTTCGTCCTTTAAATATTACTGTCGATATAACATCGATCGCTGTTGCTATAAAGCTGCATCACTATTAACAATTATTAGTAGGTAACCTTTTAATACTTGGGTGTTACCTGTAATAACCCACCTCTACTGACCTCTATTACTATTGGGGAGGTAGGTAGTTTCTTGTCGAAAATTATTAACCCTCTCCTGGTTCAGCATTTCGGTTTTTATTGTCTTTTCAGTTGATGGGTACTTTTTTTTTTAACTTGAGAGAAATCAAAAGTGTTTCAAAAGAACGCATAATTCTTTCTCATTACTGTTGCAAAATGTAATAGTTATGCAATTTGCATATGTGTGTTCGAAGTACAGAGTATGATGCCACCCAACTTGTGCTTTCTGAACTACGTAAAAGCTTTTTTCCATTTTTCCTTCGATTTTCTTCCACAATTTTTCGCAATTTTTCAGCTCGGAGTGCTAAGTATTTGCATCGATTTGTTCACAGTACATTTATGCTTCATTTTATGTCCTCTTCAGCAGCTGTTCAAAACGAGTAACATAAACTTTGATGCGAGTCTTAAAATGCTTTCTTGGATAATGCCACTGTAGGTCTCCTAGTAAACGCTGGTTAAGTCTAGATAACATATCTGCGATAACAATGTTTTTCATAAGAGGGTTTTACTTAACAAGAGTAAAAATGGGGAAGTCGGATTCACTGAAAGTTTTTAAAAAATTTCCATCTTTTATTCGCTTTTCTTGTCGTTAGATTTTCTCGGATTGGAAGTCCTTACTATTCCTCTCTCCCTGCTTCTTTCTCCCACTCCTTTTACGTTCATCACTAATAAAAAGCTCACCATATCTGAAAACCTTTCAAATCCCCTCTCCCCTCCCCCCCCAAAAAAAATTCCTAGAATAAAAGCCACAAAAAATTCTAGAATTGTAAAAAAGACTAAAAGGATTATTGATGCAAACATAACCTCTAACGACTTTTCAACTAGTACTATTATTTCATCTTATTCGACAGCGCACACTTATTGCGACATCAAAAGCCACCAAGCATTTCTTCATTTGCTAAGGTCTCTTTAATAGTAATTACTCTGTTACTTTCTCTTCAATCCTTCCCTCATCTTCCCCTTTTATAGCCCCTTTATCTCAGGTTATTACCGTATTTGTACGATTGCATATGTCATAAAGTTTATCCACTTAAAAATAAACTTTTATGTTAGTATAGCTTTTAGGTGTTTGAGGTTATTCATGCAGCAAGTCTATTTCGTTGACTAACTTAATAATTTGATAATTGTTTAGTCTTGCAATTTTGCTTCATAAAGATTGATGGGTACGGTCACATTCGCATAGAACTATAGATATCTTAATATGAGAAAGCACTCTTTCGAGGTATCTGAAATAAGATTGAGATGTGAGAGAATGTTGAGAAATAAGACGGGGATGAGGAAGTAAAGTTAAATGGTGGCGCTAAATCCCTTAAATGAAATGCTCCAAAGTAACGGGTCGTTTAAATTAGGTCAGAATTTAATACAATTTTATTCGGAAACGTTTCCTTAAGCGAACGCTCCATCGAATCGCACTTGAACGAAGGCAAATCAACGCACTCACTCAATTTTAACATCGTTTTCCAGCTCTTCCTTTCTCATTCCTCTTCCCTTTCTTATTTCATTCGCACCTCCTCTCCTTCTTTTATAATCCATCCTCTTCTTTCACAGCTGTTCTCTCCTTATCCATTTCCTTTACTCTTCTCTCTCACTACCTCCTCTGCTTAATTCTTCCATTTTTCTTCCTCTCCATCCTTCCGGTATAGTCTTTAAGCGGCGGTAAGATATTTTTTTACTCTATAAATTTTCTGCAATTTTAGTAATAATTTCCTGGAAAAAAGTGACTGAAGTGATGAGGGATCGATGGACTTTATAGAAGTTTGCTGAATAAACATCGTCGGGGGTTGGATGAACTTCATTTTTCTTTTGAAAATTAATTTTGTTTTCCTCTTTGATTGTTTAGGACTTTTATGGAATAATAGAATTGAAAAGTTCTTTTAGAAAAAAACATCCTTTTCATTTATATCTAGTTCCTCTTATTTTTTAACGTTCCATACTTTATTGATTTCTTAAACTTTTCCATACTTCATTTAACGTGATAAATTGGATTTTACTGATTGTAATATCTTATTGGAAGTTCGGTATATTTCTCGAACCATCTGAATTAGTAGCTTATTAGCCGCATCGAAGGAAAAGTTTTTTTTTAAAACGTGTTTTCTTCAAATCTTCTAAAAGCATCCGTTTTGTTAGCATTTTCAATGAAACTATGGTATTTGTAAACTTTTAATTAAGTTTGGCATCGAGTTTCTATTCAACTTTCTCACTTGATCAAATTTTTCCAATTTTTTAAATGAAATACGATTTATCGATGAAAAATTTCTGTTCCATCGATTGATTTCACCTTCTTTTCGAAATGTATGTTATCATGCGGTGATGGACAGTCCCCGTTGTGAATCTAAAGAAACGTCTGTCCTGTGGAGGGTTCAATTCGCTGTTTTGCGTTGTTGCAAGAAGCGAATGCCACCATTCAATTTGTGTGTTTAACGTTGTGAGAAAATGGCTCCACTGTAAAAGTCGTTTAGTTCATCGATTGAGTGCAATAAAGTAATCTAGAATGGTAATACCCCTGTGGGCCCTAATTCAGCAATCGTTCGATAGTCTCTTATTTGTAGAGAAACGTAAAATGGGTCTTTTTTTCGATTTCCTTTTTTATTGCCAATTTTTCAATGTTATTCAAAAGTCTTATTGAATTTCCCGCCAAATTGTTGATCGTATTGTTGCGTTATTGCCACAGAACCACAGAATTTTCCTCTAACTTTTTTATTTTCTGAGAAGAACCACCCCAAAAAAATGTTATACTAATTTGATTTTTCATTTCTGCTTTTAAAATAAGCTAGATTTTGCTAAGAAATCATTCTGCATAAAAAGAACTAAAAATAGCAAATGAAATGAAGATAAAAAAGATAAAAATTTATTAAGCGGAACGCAAACTCAAATCTAATCCAAAGATTGGACCATTAGTGATCCTAAAATAAAAAAAGATGACTTATCAATTCCTTGAGTTTTTTTTTTGAGTCGAATATCACAAATTAGTGATAATTCAGCAGCAATTATATTCAAATAAAAATTGGTATCAAATATATTTTACTGAAATTAGAAGATACTCTAATCTTCCATCGATACGGCTATCGAGGTCTTGAAAGATTTTGTAAAAATTAGAGTAATTCAATGAAAAATCTGAAAGGAATTATTTCAACAGTACATACGATGTTATATTGAATGAGAAACTACCACGATAATTATGAATCGATCCTATTTTCTGTACTTTGAGCCTTTTTGCACAGTCGATTGTGTTGAGAAGGAAATGATGGGAGTAGAAAATTTAGCAACACCTCACGTTTCATTCATACGTCATGTCATAATGCTCCGGAGTCGACTCCACATGTATCGGTCTATAAAATTGATCAGATGCCACTTGAATGCACATCTGTTGCGAATGCGTCGGAAGACAAAAAAATATTCGCATTAGAGAATCTACCATACCTTAGCCGCACTCAGTGTAGGTATGTGTTCTTTGATCCATAGGTAGATTTAGTGGCTTAATTTAAACGAGTCAACGGAAGATCACAAAGACGGTCTGTAGAAATTTGCATTTCTTTTCAATGAGGATAGAGAAGAGGGGCGGGCTAAGAAGGATAAACATGTACTATTGTGCTAGGATGCTATCGTTCTAAGAGCAATAAAACTTTCCTCCTTCTATATGCAGTACTGAAAATGCCCGGCGTGCAGATGACGGGGTTTAGCAGGTTTCTTACATTCGAGCCTTTGTCGTTAACAGCTGGCTGGTCTATAATAATGCCCCAAAGCCGGTAAAGATTATAAAGTAAAATGCTGGTTGGTGCATTTCTATTGAATGATCGCCCATTGTGCACTTCTTGAGCGATCATTGTTTGCAGCATTTTATAAGGGCATTTCAATTTTTTTCACTTTCCGATTAATTAAGCATTCCGTTTCCGGTCCACGATCCAAATTCCGGTCTGGTCGGACGCTTTGCTTCTGTTCTGATTCAGTCGTTTATTTTGTTTCACTTCATCTCAAGTATTTTCCATATTTAAAAACGTTCGTTTAGAAGGACAAAATTTTGTTCTGTTGGATGCTTGTTGCACTTTCTTACGCGAAACTACTTCTCTAGAGTATATAGCATTTTTTTTTAGACAATTACCTTGCAGAAAGTTAGAGTTGAAATCGAATTGAGCAATGTTTACAGACTCGAATCCAGGCACTCCTCAACGGCGTTATTCGGTTGATAACGCTCTTGGCGCAAGTATGTCATCCCTTGCCGAAAGTAAGTTCATTCATTACTTTTTCATTAATAATACACCTTATTATTAATTAGTAGCCACCTTGAAATTCATAATGTATTGGCTAATCATTTTATTTTATTAGATGGTAATTTTTGGAAATCATAGTATACTTTAGTTATGGCTTTTCGATGCAAAAATGATGCCATCTTAAAATTTTCTATGCGTTTTTCCTTGCAAAAGAAAAGAATAATTTATTTTATAATTTTAAAGCATATTTAAAGGCTATTTGTTATGTTGAAATTATAATAGAACATATTTAGATAAATATCGTTTAAAAAACGCTCAAATTCTAACAATTTTCATTCAACGAATATTTTTATTTGGTTGCATTTATTTATAACTTTCTTTTCCAATTCGTGTTTAATTTGGGCATTTTATGGATTTGGAAATGTGCTTATATTTCAAATTCATAGCGATCATTCACTTATTCGAGCATTCAAGTTTTTATTGATCACTTATATGTTCGATCATATCGGAATATCTTAAGTATGAGAAATGAGTTTCTTGAAGCATCGAGAAGAAAGAGATAACATTTTTTTTTTCGCTAATGGTATTATGCGTACTAAATAAGAAAGGACGGACTAATTACGTTATTTGAGCGTAAACATTCTCAAACGAACGATCCACGTGCACATTCAAACCTTTACTAAAAGCATTTTTACTCGGCTGATAACCTGATTGTAAAAGTAAAAACAAATATGCAGAGATGTAAATTCACTCAAAAACAAGGGTGGGGGGAAGGGGGGGTATTTCTCCTGTAAAGGTGGGTAGGCGCTAATCCCGCATGGGATCATCACATGACGATTCCGCAACGTCATGATTTTATTCCCTCATAGAAAGTGGATATAGTTACGATTATTGAACAATTTGTAAGAAGAATTTTACGTGGAATTTGAAAGTGTAAAATTGGGGGATGCGTTTCCTCTCTTCCCCTTATAACCCCCATCCCTCCTGGCCTCCTGGTAATATACATGAGGTGGTGCTTCCATTGCAGCTTGTTTTGCGCACAGTGTTCTGAACTGCGCAGAGCGTATTTAGATAAGCTGTACTCTGAGATGACAGTACCAATCCTTATAAGCTCATTTGCAAGTGTGTTAACTGCCATCACAGTACACCGGAATAAACCGATAAGAACTTTTGTTGATATAGCGGGAATCATTGAACTACCCCACCCAAAAAAATGAGTAGAAAGGTGGAGTGGTAATCTATAAATAACAATCTCCACTTGGCGAGTAAAAAATTAGACTTCGAATCTTCCTTATTGCTTGATCTTTCAGAAATCTTTTCTCATCTCTTTCTCATATGATCGTTAAAAAATATTCTTAGCAAGTAGTGGCAACATTAAATTTAATTAGTGCTTGTGGAAATTTCACGACCAATAAATTTTATTGCATAAAACACTTAGGAGGATAATAATTTCTCGGCCACTTGCTAACATATGCTAGTGTTGCTTAGAGACACCTACGAGGCTCCGTAATCTCCATGACTTGAGGAGCTTTGAACTCATACCATCTCATCTCCATCTCATCTAGCAGTCTTAGAACTACGAGATTCCGGTCCCAAAATTGCTTTGTCCCGAAGCTACATTGCCATATTTGTATTGTTTTTTTATAACAATGCTTAAATATTTTCGCTAATCTTTTTTCGAATGATTTCTTTGCTTTATTGGCTAATCGAGAAACGATCATTTTTGCATCACCTCAAATATGTAACGTTAAAAATTGCGATTTCAACTTATAATAATAGCCGAATTTTTCGATTCTTTACTTAAAAATTAGATTGCAAAAATATTCGAAACACCTTATGGCAATAATTTAAAGCATATGGTCCACATAAAAAAACTCTTTAATTGAATTAGTGCTGCTCTACTTGACGACACTCATTATATGCCAATATAACTCTAAGTGGGCACATATGTAAATCCATTCATTCTTTTCGTTTATCTCTTGAAAGTTAGTGAAACCTTGAGCTTCATCGATAAAACTTTATTCTTTTAATGGAGAAACTAAATTGTTTTGTTTTTTTTTTGTTTTACTTTGAGAAAAATTCACTAAATTTTTTGTTTATTATTAAAGTTCTGATTTTTAATCAAATATAACGCATATTTAAATTTTAATAGTTGTAGTTAATACCTAATATATTGGAGGCACTATAGAAATTTTTTTTGCATAGATCGACTATTCAGATTGGAATAGATAGGGTTTGCCAAATAATGGCTCGAGTTTCTTGTCAGAGGAGTTTATTCTTTGTTCGCAATAAAGAAATGAAAAATATATTATTAAATAATATTTTTATATAAATTAAAAAATGATGATAATGATAAGCTTTATTTCTTTTATATTGATAAGTTTTATTTTTTTTTATATTCTGGAAATTATTGAGGTTTCCATTATGTTCGCTACATACAAAACAAAGTGCTTCACATGCCCACCACGTCGCTACACCATCCAGTAGGATTAAATACAAAACACTTCTGCTCTATCTGGTTTTATGGCCCTATCTGATGCGATCCGAACCAGGATGGTCCGAGTTTTTTTAGCACTGGGGCAGTCACTTACGATGATTCAACAAACTTTTTTAAAATTATAATCATTGTTGCTGTAGAATGTCTTTGGGTGCTGAGAATTAGAGAAGTATTTTACATGTGAACGGCAGGCAAAATATAGGCAAATTTTTTGAACGCATTTCTGAAGCAGTCCTCAGTAGTTGTTGTGAATCTATGGGCCATATATAAGTATTATAAGTTTGCGTGACTTTCAGTTGCACTAGCGATGCACTTTTACGTTTCATCGTTAATGAATGATGTTTAATCGAAGATATAAGAGGATATTTTATTATAGCTAGCGATAGAATATTGCACGAGAAGCAATTTTTATTGTCGGCGGAACGTGGGGATATCGGAAGTGTGCGCAAATTGTTGGAACTCGCTAAGACACCTGGCACCTTGAATATCAACTGTGTTGATCCGCTTGGCAGGTTGTTTTTGATTTCAGTACTTTTACCTGCATGTAAAGTTCGATTAGTCGAATTGGATCGACTTATACATTTCATGAACGTCATGTGTTTAAGAGGAGAGATGATGATGAAAAATCCGGTCAATCGGTGGGCAAAATAGATCGGACATTCCGTTTTGAACGGATGAATTCTACATGTTGACGAATCCCCTGACTCAATGCGGAAGTAGAAAATTGTAATTATTGATTGATAACTTTGTTTATAATGGGACTGTTACTGGGTGAATGGTGTTTTATGGCAAAGATTTTTCTTAAAGGGACGAAGCTTTTTCGTTCAGCTGATTTTCAGACGACTTTCCACTGGTTTTGATGACGTCATAACAGTGTCTGATTACAACCATTAGTGTGCATATTCAATAATATTCATTTCTTGTTCCTTAGTTGCCTTAGTTAATTCTCTAGTCTTTAATTTCGATCATGAGGCTAATTTTTTAACATTTATGGCTATCGCACTTCATTATGAAAAGTTGTATTGATGCTGAACGATATTTTCGATACGCTTCTCCACTATCTAATAGCTAGCTCTTGATGCTGAGCTTTGAGCTCGCATATAATTTTGTTGAATGAAATGCTCTAGAATTTATATGCAATCGTGTTTAGTGGTTTTAATCGAATATTTTACATCCAAAATGCGTTTTTATAACGAAATAATTATTAAATCAGGTCAAGTCAGTATGTCTATATTCGTACTGTAGCTATACTGTATTACTGTACGTTACTATACTATAAAGTCATTAGATATAAGGTTGTGATTGGTAGCCGCGTTGAAGAGACCGAATATAGGCAGAGGGCATGAGCCGATTAACCTATGTCGATGTCGGTATACGACAGCCCAAGCAAGATAGAAGTAGTTCATGGGGGAGCACCATAGCCTCCAAGCAGAGTAGAACCAGAGACATCCAAACGAGCCGAATCCTGACTTATATAGGCGCCAGATACTGCCTGGGACGACATGAGAGCACATAAATCGATCAATGGCATTACGTGAAGAACAGTAAACGAGAATCGATTATACGAGTCGATCTTCGGTGCCATACTCAGCAAAAATGGTACAGTATAGTACAGTACAATACGATACATCAAATCATTGTACTATTGGATTATTCGCTTAGTTCATACGTCAACATAGATTCATATATGATATAGTATTTTTGAAAAAAAAATCAACTTTAGATCCGCATTGCATATAGCAGTGGAGAATGAAAACATCGAGATGATCGAACTTTTGCTTGATAATAATATCGAAACTGGAGATGCGATCTTATACGCAATTGGTGAGGAGAACGTCGAAGCAGTTGAAATCCTCTTAGAACATCTCGAGAAAATCGAAAAATTCAACCCTGAGGTCAGCATTGCTATTCTAGCGTCTTCTATGAGTGTTCCACTATCACAACTTTGATTTTGATTACTTTATCTATGAAAATTGAGGTTTTCATATCTAGAAACAGCCGAAGGGTCATAAACTCTATTTATTTACCTTATTTCCCTATGCTTTCTATATTTGTAATAATATAGTGCACAGGTATAGAATAGGTGAAATTTTTAGCAATTAATTACAGTTATTAGTGTGTAACCGTCTATATCCGTTCACTCATATTCCAGCTGATATGTTGTTTCGATGGTTTTTTTTTTTCGCACTTGAAAAATTATAAACTCAACCAATTTTTATTTTCCTTCACTATATTTTTGATCATGTATAGTTCATTCCGCTGCTCTTACTTTTGTCGATAACACCTTTACTTTTAGCTGTTTCTCTTGCACTCATTATCTCTTATTACTTGATACTTCCGTAAAGCAATAAATATTTCAGACACAAGGAGTGGAAATCAATGAACATTCGGCATTCACACCTGATATAACACCGATTATCTTGGCTGCACATAAGGATAATTATGAGTGCATAAAGTTATTTCTGGATAAAAAAGCAACCATACCTCATCCTCATGATGTACGATGTTGTTGTAAGGATTGCCTTCATGTAAGTTTTTCTATCTACCCCCCCCCCCCCCAAAAAAAAAATTTTTTTTTTGCTCTCACATTGATAACAATCTTTTTAATAAAATGATTGCACGGCGTGTTACAGCCCAGAGATGAGAAATAATGTTCTGCGCTTTCCGGTTTTTATCGCTCCGTTTTCCGATCCGGTTCGGCTTAGTTATGTCTCACTCCGGTGTCTCCATAATATATAGATAGCCCCTCGAGCAGAACCATGTTTTTTTGGAATTTCTCATCGGATGATGTATTGAAATTGTTTCAAAACATCAGCTTATTTGATGTAAAGACTAATATTGGGATAATTATTGGTCACTTTTTTCACTCGTTTATTTTAATTCTTCTTGAATATGCAAATAATTGAAAAATATTATGCTAATTAATAAATTTCATTAGAAATATTTTTTAAGGCGAAATCTGAGGATTCGTTATGTTTATCACGTTCGCGAATTAACGCCTATCGTGCATTAGCGAGTCCATCGTTGATTTGCTTATCGGCTAAAGATCCAATCCTCTATGCATTCGAACTTAGCTATGAACTCAGACGTCTCTCATATATTGAAAATGAATTTAGAAGTGAATATCAGGTATTATTTCATTGATGCGTCTTATTAATTCAATAATTTTTTCGGAATTTGAGTTGAAAAACTCTGAATTTTTGCTTAATTTTCCATTGGAAATTTTATATAATATGAAACTTCAAAATTAAGACCTAGATTGGCACGACAGCAAGGCGAGCCATACAGGTGTGGGGAACAGAGGCACCTTTCTATCTGCCGCTATCACTAACTCTCGGCAGGGGATGGCTGATAGATTCTTTCTCTCTCTCACCCCTCCCCCCTCCCCTCCCATCTTCCAGTACTATATTATTGCGTTAATCCGAAATAAACGTTCCTGAAAGCACCAATAAGCATGCAAAGCAGCGAAGCAATATTTCTATATGTATGTAAATATATCGTTCATTCATCCTGACTGCTGTTTTATATCAAATGTTGAAGTGGTAGAGATAGAGAGATGCCATAAAAAGAATATGGAAAGGAGGAGTGAATTGTTGTAACGATAAGGAAGAGAAAATTTTTTTATATGAGTGAGATGAGCGAATCGTTTTTCTCCGTTGAGAGGAGCCCGATGAAAGAATTCGAAGAGAGTGCAGCTCTAATAAAGGGAAAAAATCATAGTAATATGTAAATTTACAATTTGCTATGAATAAACTTCTATATTATTGCAATATAATTGTACTTTTGCAATTGTAAAGATACAATGCAATTGTCATACTTATTACAATATAATTTTCTTATGATTGCAATTTTTTATTGAATGTCAATCTAAACGAGTCATTTTCGCTGTATTGCAGGAATTAAGCCAAAAGTGTCAAAAATTCTCAGTGAATATGTTGGATCAGGTACGTGGTTCCAAAGAACTTGAAATTGTTCTAAATCATACGACGAACGCATGGGAGGAAGTAACACAACGTAAATCTCTTCATTTATGTCATCAATTAGCTCGTCTTAAACTTGCCGTTCAACTCAGACAGAAGAGGGTTGGTTATTCCTTTGATTACTTATGTTTGAATTTCCTCACTGAATGAAGTTGATATGAAATGTCATATAATCTCAGCTAGAATCTTTGAAGCTTATAGCAGTCATGCCTTGAAGATAGGGATATTGGAATTTGGAGGATGGAGCAATTCTTTTGACATGGGCACTTATAAAAACTTATGGTATAAGGCCAGCGGTTTATAATGATAGACGAGGACGTTTGTGTCGAAGAGGTTTCAATTCGAGAATATACGGTCGTATAAAATGTGGCTAAGCTGACAAATTATAAATTGGAAAGATCATTGAGAATAGTATGAAATCAAGCGAAAGAATATGATTTATAGGTGTGGTCATAATCGCATTTAAGGCTTTAGTGAGCATTGCTATTCTCATTGACAGGAAGACACTTCTCATAGGCTGGCCAAGACAGGCAAACCTCAAGGCTTTTACTTTTTTACCATTTGTTCGTTCATAATATTTATTACCTGCTTATATTTACCTATTTATTGCAAAGTTGCGATGCTATATTAGGCATCATATGAATAATGGAGTTGAGTTACTATGCGATGAAAAGCAGCGGATTTTGTGTGAGCTGTATTCGCTTCTGAAATTCTAAACGATTGCAATAACAGCATGCAACATTTCATAGGACCGGCCCTTATTATGAAAGGAAGGGACTTTTAGAGGATTGGAGAGGTCATTCTAGGTACTATGATGGATCACGTTGTCTTTGTTGGATATTCATTCCAATAGATTGCTTTTCAGTTCGTCGCACATCCCAATTGTCAACAGCTACTAGCAGCGATCTTTTATGAGGGCATTCCGGGTTTTCGCAATCGACATATTGTTTTTAAGGTCAGCCTCTTTATGATCGATCCTTTCATCAGTAGTGACTGACCACTAGTGGTCAGTGAATGATTCCTGAGTTGAGCTTCTATAAAAATTCATTTGCACATTAAATGAGGATGCATTCAATCGGTCGTATAGAGCATTTCATTATCCGTCAAAAAATGAGTGACCAGTCACTGACTTCACTGCAAAACTGAAAAGGGTAGATCAAAAATAGCGAGTAGCTAAGTTGCAAAATAAGCAAATTTTTTGTAGGAGAAAAGATCGCCAGTGGTCACTTGATGAAGTGTCATTAAATATACGACTTTGGTTGACTTGTCATTTAATTTCTTGCCCTCTCCCCATCCCCTACCCTCCCTCTGCCACTCCCCCACCTTCTCACCCCCTTGTGCCGCTCAGTGCGTTAACTGTTGCAGGTGCTTTTTATCATTTGTGTGTCGATCTCGTTCCCGATTCTATCAATTGTGTATATAGCAGCGCCGAAGTCGTCAATCGCCGAATTCACACGCAAACCATTTATTAAATTTCTCTGCCATTCTGCCTCCTATTGTTTCTTCTTATGTAAGTCTCTCCCTCTTTCTTTCTTCTCAACTCTATTAATTATAGGTATTTCGAAAAGATATATCGAAAGTTTTTTCCTGTGTAAGAACCCAAAAATGAAAACCGCCTTGATTTTTTTTATTTATTTGGCAATTATTGAGCTCAAATTTTGTAGATCACCTTTCTACAACAACAACAAAAATGCTCTTAAAGGCACAAAGATATGGTTGAAAGAGGAAGATGAACAACAACGATCAATAAGAGTGCAACTGAACTTTGTTCTTAATGAATCTACTATTTGATTATATCTAGTTTTTAATCTTTTCTTTTAAATACAAAATGTGTACTCATTCAGGGATATTAAGTAACATTTTAAAGTACTTATGATCATTTTAGAGTGCAGAACTTATTGAAATGTTTGCTTTGGTTACTCAAGGCTGCATTAATGAAAGGTCAGGCTGCATAATTAACTATTGTATTGCCGTCAACATAACCCTAAGTTTATGGATTTCCCCAATTTCGAGGGTTTCTTGAGGAGAGGAGGATGTAATGGAATGAGATGGACTGGTTTATTGTGTTAAATTTTTCTTCAGCAACAATTTTTAACGACAATATTTCAAGCGTATGGAAGCGAATATTTCTCAAAGAAATTTAGGAAAATTGTGGAAGAAAATATTTTTAGGATGGAAGGAGGAGGAGAGGAGGGGAGTTTCGAGGAAAGATATTTTTAGGATGGAAGGAGGAGGAGAGGAGGGGAGTTTCGAGGAAATAAGATGCATTGTTGATTATATTTTCAGTTTTGCTCATACTTGCCAGTCAACGCATTAATTACGATAATCTGTTTCGAAGTTCATCAACGACTCAAACAGCCGATTTGGATCCGGATCGAAAAGAACGACGAGGACCTCCACCAACTCCTGTCGAATGGGCTATCCTTGCATGGGTTATTGGTTAGCATTTCGTTAATTCGACCGTCTTGCTTAGAACTAGCACACTGCATAGGGTAACGCTCTATGCAAGAGTGTGTTCGATTGTTATAAAAATATTTGAAATAAAAAGTGTTTTCAATTCTAGGACTAATATGGGTTGAAATAAAGCAATTATGGGATGCGGGTTTACATGATTATTGCTACAATTTATGGAATATTCTCGATTTTATAACAAATTCACTCTATTTATGCACTTTTGCCTTGAGAAGTGTCGCCTATTATCAGGTTGGTATCGATTCTTTTTCAACCGAAATATTCGCTAATAGGGATAATGGATTACTGGAATCATGGCCGTACATAGCTGACGTCTCCAGAGAATCCCACACTTTTTACCATCTACCTTCCTCTATCTTTCTGCTTTCTTTCAACCTTTCAGAAGTTGCCATTCACCCTCAAAAAGCTTGGGGTGTGCTTTATAGATTTATGAAGCGACCAGCATCTTAAAGAAATGACTCGATTAGTCCACATATTTTATACTTTGTTAATTAAATAATTATTTTATTTATTGATCTATTTATTCATTTCACGAGATTTAGCTTATGGACTTTGAATAGAAGTGTCCTGTTTCATGTTAGATTTTTTATTCGGCATAAAGCCTTTAGTTAATTCCAAGCTAAGGAACAATTTGATGTTTATATTGCTTGTTGGATTTATTTACAACGCAGATAAGATTTAATTTCCTTATTTAATGAGAATATGAGAAAAAAAGATTTCCTCGTTGAAATAATAATTGCCGAAGTTGTAATTGGAATTTTTTATTTTGCAAGTAAAATAAAGAAAATTCGAAATATAAAACCAAATAAAATGAGATATAAAGCAAGTGATTAACGATAATCAAATCTGATGTCGATTAATCACTAAGCGGAAGCATTTTTTGCAAATTGGCTACATTTAAGGCGACTAGTGAACGGAAAAATACTAATCGCTGAAACGATATCAATAAGAAGTTCATTCAAAACTCGGAAGATCAGAAAATGGAAGAGATTGTAAATTGAATTCAAGATGAGACTGGCAGAAACAATTGAAAGCTATGAGCTCGAATTACATCCATCGGAGTAAGAGAATATTGAATCAGATCTAATATCAAAGCGACTATTAACAATTTTAAAATACAATGTGAGGCCTAATTCAAAGCAAAAATATTCAAGCGATTTTAGATTGAAAATGCACCGGTGAATTTTTGAACTCACTTGCGTTTTTATCGGAGTTAAAAAAATAAAATAAAAATTCAGGTAGAAGCCGAAATGCGCAATCCTATGATGCAACATATTGGACGTCGACTGCAGCGACGTGATTGGGATGCTTGGGATCCGACACTGATCTCTGAATGTGTTTTTGCTACCGCAAATATTTTCTCATCACTTAAACTTGTACATATTTTTACTGTCAATCCACATCTTGGTCCGCTAAGGATATCGCTTGGTGGGTTTATATATATTTCTTGAGTTACTGTAAGTGTTTCTATTTCTCTCTAGCTTTTCCCTCTTTGTTTCTCCTTTTTTTCGGCTTGGTTGTTTATATTTTGTTATGAGGATGGAATTCCTTATTGTAATCAGGAGAGTACTGAATTGCTCCTTTCAGCTTTTTGCATACTTAGAGATGCTTATGGTATGTTTATCTCATCGCTCAGATTTATGTTTTCCCTAAATTAATTTGTACTCTGGTTGCAGTTTTGGTTGCCTGTGAGCCAGTTTTCTAATTTCCTAGGAGCTTGACCTTAAAATGTACCTCAACTATAGTATCAGCTCAAGCTTGTCTATACTATGAAAGTGGTGAACTTCCTTACTCAAATGATAGCTGAAGGTCCGAACTTGCTGAGTCAATCATTTTTCTTTCGAAAGTAACTCTCAAAATATAATCGGCATCTATTTATGTTTATGAAGTTTTAGGTCGGATGGTTATTGATATACTAAAATTCTTCCTCGTCTATTGCCTTGTTCTATTCGCCTTTGCTTGTGGACTTAATCAACTTATGTGGTACTATGCAGCAATGCGGCAACAAGTTAGTCATCTATCATTTCATTTTTTGTCTTTGAAAATCGTACTTAGCTAATTATATTATAATAATTAATTATTTAATATTTAAATCTTAAATTAATTTCATACTTTCAATTTATTTATGCAAATTGATATTATTCATTCAAATAATAGTCGTTCAAAATCCATATTTAATAATCAAGAAATTGCACTTAATTATAGTATCAAATATTACTTAAATCAATATTCAAATTGATCGTTGAACAAATATGATCATTTCAGGAATGTGAGCAATATAAAATAATGAGTAATGATCCGTATTTGAGTCGAAATCCGACAAAGCAAATGAAGAGCTTTGAAGAGTCTTGCGATCCAAAGTATAGATCATGCGCTAGGTAAGATTATTTCCTATTTTAATGTCTATGCTGATGACGTCATGCTTGCAATTTGTTTGTTCATTTCTTATTGATTTATAAAATTCTGTGATATTATTATTTCTTGTTTTTACTATAAATCAGTATATGTTAATAATTTTTTATTAGATCGTATCCAATTATTTTCACTCTATTTAATACATGCTATATCTTATCATATCAGTGACATAATATTTAATTTTTGCCGTATCATATCAGAGGTATAATTTCTATTTAGTTTTCGTTCATTGTAAAATCAACCATTCGAACTGATCGAAAAAATAACATCCGGTATATATCGAAGATAGTCGAAGAGATCGCTTGATCGGTTCGAGTGGAATCCGAGAAGACCGTTTTTGATACGCCGAATTTCTGAAGAAATTTTTGCTTGAAAAATTTTTCTCTCCCAATTTCTCGTCAGAAAAAGAATTGGCAGTTTCTTTTTTTCGTATGCCTGTTGCGACAAAATGAACAAAAAAGTGATCGATAAAAAAATTGAGTTTTTATATACTCTTATTATATGCATTATTTGCGGTCATTATTATAGAACTCAATAATTCCATTCAAAGACTTATCGAAAGCACCTAAAATCCTCCTCCTTTCCTCTGTTTGCGCTTATGGATATGCATTTCAAATTTTCTAGTTGTAATTAGTGGGAAATTTTCCCATAAAATTAAAAAATAAATGAGTTTAGCCTTTATAAATCTATGGAGACTCTATTTTGGTCGTCGTTCGGATTGATTGGTTTGGAAAATTTGGATATTGTGGAGCAACATGGTCCCACCCAATGGACGGGTCGAACTATTTTTGGCAGTTATTGTTGCTGTTCGATAATCGTTCTATTGAATATGCTAATTGCAATGATGAGCAACTCATATGAAAATATTTATGTAAGTTAGGCGTATCGGTATCGTGCATTGATTGCATTAACGCTTCTTTATTTGTAATACGATATGGGAGTTTTAATTGAATGAAGCTTTTCTGCTATAAAATATTGCTTCGATTAAGCTTTTTTTTGAGTGCTGACCAATGACCACCGATGACCGATGGTCATTAGCAATTTTTTTGTGCACAAAGCCATTGATTAATGATTGGAAAATTTTTTTTCTTGAAAAGTTTTTTCGGATCTTTTAGAACACTTAGAATCAGTCAAAAACAGCATCGTTGAGATTCAAAACAAGGCCGTAGATTCAGAAAAGGGTGGCGTTTTTTTTTTGTAAATTACCTTTTTGGTTTTAGTTTGTTTTTTTTGCGGGAATTCAATAAATTTTTAAAGCTGAAAATTATTTTTTCATTCTCGATTCAGCTCATCACCGCTTTCGTTTTAATTTGCCTAATTTTGGCATGTCGCTTTATTTACTGATTGATTGTGGCAAGCATCATTAATAGTAATAGAGTGTCAATTAGTTCATTTTCATAGAAATGTGTTTGCCTCCTCCTCCCCCCCCTCACTCACCTAACCCCCTCCCTCCACTAACCTAAACTGGAAGTGATGATAGGGAGTAACTGATATAAAGTCGACCATATTTGATGCATGCATCTATCTACGCATACTCACCGCTTGCAGCTTGTTTAACACACTTGAGACACTATTTTGGGCAATGTTCGGGCTAATCGATTTGAGTCATTTCGCACTCAAAGAACCACATGCGATCACTGAGTGGACAGGCAAGACGATATTCGGCAGCTATAGTTGTTGTTCAATTATTGTATTGCTCAATATGCTCATCGCAATGATGAGTAACTCATTTCAATATATCTCCGTGAGTTGTTCCATTCTTTCATGGTTTCACCTCAGGTTCATTCTAAAAGCGTGACCTCAGGCGGCGTTCATTTTGAAGGGTATTTACGCATTTTTCACCCCCACATAGATGGAAGAGTAAAAATGAGCGTTTAATGTCATAACCGTTCCCCAATGTAGGCTCCTCAATAAAGATAATTAAGAAAGTGATTACATTTCATTTGTGGTAATAAAATTTTCTCTTATTCTCTCAGATGCGCCCTTTCCTATCGTAAGAGCGTTTCACACTATTGCACTTTGGCTACCTCACTGGGGCCATAAATCTTCCGTGCTTGTGCCCTGTATTTCTTAATGTCTCTGACTGTTGTTGTTGGTTACGCAAAGTATCCTATATCCTTCATCGTTTTTTTTTGCACTCAAGATCACCAATTTTTTGAGGTGTTACCTTCAAGCATTATTGTGGTTTCTACCTGTAAACATTATTGCCAGCCTCTAAGCATTGTTGCCACCTACTTTTCTCCTTCTCACTTTCACAAATAGATATCACTATTTACATATTTTCGGTTTCTACCTGCCATAAAATCTTTTAGAATGAATTTGCAGTGTACGTTGTATAATTGGTACAAGTAAGAGATTACACACTATAAACGCATTTCTATATATTTGGGAATCAAAAGAAAAGGGGATTAGTTTTTTATGTTTGATTATTTCAGCTTTTGTGTGCTATGCATTATAGCCGCTAGCAATAGAAGAGTGTGATAGATCCGCTTTAATACTTACGCTCTAATTTTTGCATGCTATTTTTATACTTCTCATTTCTAGGAAATAAACCTAAAATTCTTTTCTATTTTTGAGAAGATGATATGAGATAGAGGTTATATTATGTGAGAGATTGGTTTTCGAAAGGTTAATGAAAGAAAGCATTTTATAAATGTTTAGACTTATATACTTGTTGAAATTTTCCTTAAAAACACTCTATCCGTGTTTACCAATTTTAACATAAGACTTGAATTTGAAAAATACGTTTGCTCAATAGTTCAAAAAAAAAAAATCTGCTCATATTATTACATCAAAATACATTGAAATCGATTAATGACCTCCTAGAATTTGGAATTTTTAGCTGAAATATTTACTAAATTAGATAGAAAATGCATTACGGAGCAAAAAAAAGCTAATCCTAAACCCGTTGAAGATCTTTCATACGCATCGACGTTTTTTTTTTTTTTGCAAAAAAGTTGGTGAAAACCAAATTTTTGCAAAATATTGCGAGAAAAAAAAGAGAATTCTTTCAGAATCAAGCGGATGTCGAATGGAAATTTGCACGAAGTAAATTATGGATTGAATATTTCGATGATACGGCAACATTACCTCCACCATTCAATATGATACCAAGTCCAAAAAGTTTCTATTATGGTATACGTTGGCTGTGCGATAAATTTTGTCGTTTTTCGCGACAAATTCAACAAGGAAAACAACGCAGTATGAGGGTTAGCTTATATTAATTCTTTTTTTATTTTCAGTGTGCATTTCATGTGCACTCTCAGACTTATTCACTAGCAAATATTTTCTTTCGAATATTTCTTTACCTCTTTCTTCCTTCTCTTCTCCTCTCTCTCTGTTTTCTCTTCTATGAGTTAATTAATCTCAGCTTTACTGAAGCTCTTCTATAAAACTAGTGCCTTTGGCGTTCGCAAAGGCAAAAGGCTTAGTAATACGCAGTAGACTCGCTCCTTCTGCGCTCGCAAATCAGAGGACGAAGCTCTGCACAACTTTCTCGCGCCTTCCGCGCTCGCAAAGACAAGGCGAAGTAATACACAACAGACTCGCGTCTTTGGCGCTCGCAAAGACAGAAGGAAATTGAAGCACAAGGAGGCGGCAATCTTCGGCGCTCTCGTAGATGTCATGACCCACAACGCCTCCCTTTTGCATCAAACCCTCTGCTTTGATCCGCATACGGGTGTCTTTGTAGATGCCCCACCTCTACACAACTCCGCCTTGGCCCTATTAGGGGGCTTCGCCGTCCTCTATACCACACACAAACAGAAATACACAACTACACACTGACACCACACACACATCACATACCACACTGTCCCCCATGCACATGCGTACGACAAACATATACACGCGCACACCACCCCACTAACCTCTAAGCCTTGGAGCTTAGAGGTTAATGGCACCCCAAAAGTAATCAATTATCGTATCAGTTATCATCAAGAAGCAAAGTTAAAATCATTAGGAGAAACCAAACAGTTCGTTTATAACGAAAAAAAACTAACTGTTATAGGATTTTTTTTCTCAAAAGAAACGTCTCGAATAATATTTTATGCATTATTTTATCGTTGTTTTTTTTCCAGCTATAATTATAAAATAAAATATTTCACTTATAATAAATAATTTGATAATAAATAATAAAAGAACAAAAATTAATACTATAAGAAACGATAGAAAAAATATTAATTTCAGAATCAAAAAATTCTACGAGTGGTGAACAAACGTGAAAACAATTATCGTGTAAGTGTTGATTTATATTTTAATCTTATTTTTTTCTTTCAGCGAATGATCACATTACTCTCTGAGAGAGACACTTTTCTCAGTTATAACGTTGCATGTGTAACGCTAACTTTTAGTGCTTAGATTGTTGATGATATGCACCTAATGTCAATGTTTCTATTGCTTTACTTGTTTCATTTTCTTCTAAATTTACCCAACATCGTAGGTTAATTTCAATATTAAAAACCCTCGGGAATTTTTGTGTGGTTTAACTACCGTTTTATAGCGGTTTAGCGATAGTAATATAATTAGCGATTTAGACAACTCGAAGAATTTGAACAGAATTTTTCTTCATGCCAAAGATTTCCAAAATTTTTGTCGAGTGGTAGGGGGGAGGGGAAGACACGGATTTGCTGTAATTTTGTCTCTTCATTTGATGTAATTTATCTAAAATATGTGCTATCTAAAGTCTCTGTCTTTAAGGAATTGAAATTTATTCGAACTTTCCTCACTTTATTTGGGATTACTTACATATTACATTGACTAGAAAAGTTATAAAAGAGCTGCGCTTAAATCCTTCATGAGCCATCAGAATTAAAAATTTAAGATCGCTGCTTTCACATCTTTAGGCGTCGTGAGGAGCAGCGGTCAGTTTCCACTCTAGACTTAGTCACTGTCCACTTTCGGCATTGGTCACTTTCCGCTCTGTATGTTGGTCAGTTTTTGTTCTAGACGTTGGTCAGTTCCCACATAAATAGGTAGTGGCATCCGTTTATTTAGCACTGACTAAGCAAACTACCAAAAATACTTCAAAAACAATTGTGTTGTATATCTGAATGTGATGTTATCATCTGTATCGATTCCATGTTTATCAATTGCAGTTCGTAATGCGCAATTTGGTGAAACGTTATATCGCACAAATGCAAAGGTGCAAACAGCAAAGTGAAGGTGTTAGTGAGGATGACGTCAACGAAATTAAACAGGTGCAATTTTTTTTAAATAGAGAAAAAAAAAACGAATTTTATGCTTTAGCAAATGTAAGTTTTTTTTATTATTGAGTGTTTTTTTTTTACAATATGTTCTTTATCAGGTGGAAAATGGTTATCTTAATTACTTTGATAAATAGTTTACTAAATGATCAACAGAAAATAACTGTTAGAATAATTATAATTAAGTAATTAAAAACTGAAAATGATATTGTAAAATTTTATTTAATCACTATTATTATAGCGCTCTCGCTGTTTGTATTTCTATTCCCTAAATCTGTTACTTTCTACCCATTTTGTTCAAAAAAATCGGATTCATCCACCAAAAAATAAATAAAATAAAATAAAATATCCACCAAAAAATAAATAAAATAAAATAAAACAAAATAAAACAAAAATTAACATGTACGAGGTATTTATTCAGGGATGAATACTATTGGACAGTTTCACGCACGGACAATCTTTTTTCTCAAGAATAATTCCATAATATCAGCCATATTTTGTGTCATCCCTATTGATGCAACCAAGTCGAAGTTTTGAATTGTTGTCCTCGGCATAATACTTGCAAAATTTACTCAGAGGGTATTGTCTCATAAGTCTTTGTTCGAGACATTTAGTCTTTTGCTTAATAAATAATACTGATGGATAGGCAGTTATTAGAGATAAGCAGGAAGAATTTCGTTCATGATATTGGAATACAACTATAAATTTACTTTATTAATCGTATCCCTGAAGATGGGATGCAGACGATACAGTTACTTACTATTACTTATATAAATTTAGTATTATCGAATTAATTTTTAGTATTATCGTCAAGTGGTTTTATTCTTATCATTCGTATTACGTTTATTATTTCTGATAACATTTTTGAGATTTTTTTCTGAGGTAGGCTATAAGTCTTCTCTTTTAAAAATGAAAAAAACAACTGTGATATTTTGATCAGCTCATAGGACGATTCATTTGAAAGTAATATAAAATACCATTGCAGGATATTAGTGCCTTTCGTTATGAACTATTGGGTATTTTACGTAATGCTGGTTTCAATACGGGCCATGCGGATATCAATCAGAAAACATTCTGTAAGTAATTCTTTTTTTTTTCAGTCCTCGAATTTCTAAGTGTAGATTATTTTAATCGATGCAAAAAATATGGCACGAGGGTTGCAATAATATAAGCCCACCGTATTGCCAAAAAATTACTAAAACGCAAGCGACTAACCTATGTAACATAAAGAGTACAGTCGTATTTAATCGTCTGATCAATCGTCCATACACGAGTGAACTAGAAAAAAACCTTTTTTTCCAATTCATTTAGTTCTTAAGTATGATCTAAAGGATAATACATGAAAGTTGATGAATCATAAGTTGCGTGCGAAATTTTGATTGCATTTACAATGCTCATTAGGTTATTTAGAAATTAGTGCGTCAATCTGAAATTGGTATGAGCAGTCACCCTATATTTTACTGCTATAGCCACTTAGTTTCATAGCTGTGGCCTCAGTGACTTTAAAGTTGAAGCTACCAAGTGGGCAAGCATATATATATATATATACACGTGCGTACAGGTGCATCCTTGTTATGATGCGCCTGGCAAATGCAAATTGTGAAAACACATACAATTCGAATATTCGAAGCAAACGGCTTTTCAAAATTGCCGAAAAACGATTGTCTATTGCGTTGTTATAGATATAAGGCAGCAACAATCCTCTCTGAATTCTCGCATTTTTTGATCTTAAAAAATCGATTGAAATGCAAATTGAATGGAGGTTAGAAATGCTAGAAATAAGAAAAAGAAAGGATCAAATATCATTTTTCGCCATTAAGTTCATACTTATTTTTCGCTGTTCACAAATAATTCAGCTTTCCTATGATGATGTTATCTATTTTCCTATTAATAAAAATTTTATAAATAAGGGATTTCTTTTTGGAATAAATCAGTAGTAAAATATTTTTATGGATAGAGTATGCGAACAGAAAACAGCGGACAGTTCAGGTCGTATTTGTGTTGGAAGTTCGCGAACAAATTCAATGTGAATAGGAGATAATTTCTGACAGCGAATTATATAATTTCTGATAGTAAATTATTCGTTTATGAAAGTTGGAGATATAAAGAAATGTTCATTTACGATAAATAGACGCTAATTCGCTTTGTTATCAACTTATTTATTTAGCACGAAATAAGAAGAGGAGTGCGATGGCAGAAAGACGTCTGAAGAAGGGATTGCCTGATACATTCAGTATACCAATGCCAGAAAGCTTCAACAGTTCGAATGAGAGTCGTACTGGTGAAACATCACCGTTACTTGATGGAAGGTATATATGCATTACCTCTCCTTTTTTAACTTGACATCTAACTAACAATTGCGAAGGTTCCGTTAGCGCCAGCTGGTTTATTTAGTAGCGATTATTGCAGTTATGGCTTTTATTGTTTAAATTAACCAATACCAAGATAGTTTTCGATTTGTTACTAACGAGTTTTTTATTTCGTTCTTTTCAGAGAGCGCCCCCGTAAAAATGCAAAGCCACCACATCATGCTTATATACATAACGTACATATATATATATATATATATNAGTATTTTAAAACAGTTTTGCCTCTCGTGAAAACACCTCATGTATCCTGCTTACAAATGTTCCCTAACAGTTGCCATATTAATTGGCAATAAAATCGTTACAATAGCTTATTTAAATACCAGTCTTTTTGTTATTTGTTGGTAGCTAACCAATATAAGTGGTGAATTGAATGATAGAATTTCAGGTTAGCTTCATGCAGGCCGAAGGAGAATTACCTTCTTCAAATGTTGGACGAAAGATGAGTACAGCGGCAAGGATGCCGAAAAAGAGTCGTTCTCTGGATCAGGAGTTCGCAGGTACACACCTCTCGTCGAACCTTCATGATGAATGGCGCAAGGTAAAAAGCGTCATTCCTGAAGACGAAATGTGAGTTTACTTATCATTATTGCGTTGTTTCTCTCCGAAGAAGGTTTCCATGACAATATACATGAATGTATTTAATTAATGCACGTTTCATTTCTGGCTGAATTCGATCGGGTTTCACTTCCACAGAAATTTTGTACCTTCAGCATTGCCTATAATTTTTCCTTGAATAAGAGGAGATTGCAATCGCTGTCTTCAATGTCTGTCTACCCGATCTGTCAAGTAATTCGACAGAATTTTTTCTCAATTACTGTCGGAAAATTCATATGCATAATTCAGTTGGTATTTTTATTCTAACGAGTCTAGATCTGGTTTGATTCTTCAATTGTTTGATAGACTTTTCGATCACGAATAATGTTGTTGTTCGAATACTTGCAGTTTCCAGCTTTCATTTATTTTTCTTCTTTCGAAATGCCCATATTTTCCAAATGTCCATCGATTTCGGTTATTTCTTCATTTCAGATTACCATCGTCGGAACGAATTCCCTGCGGAAACGATCGTGAAGCGCCTTTAGCAACACCCGAACATGTTTCCTGGTAGGCGCACAAATCCAGCTTTGTATTCTTTTTATTAGTTAGCTGTGAGGAAACAGTACAGCTTTAACTACTGTTGTCCTGTAGGGCTACGACCTCAACTTCAAAATGTAACCTATAGTTTGTTCCTCACACTTCTTTCTTTCTTCCCCCTTCTCCCCTCTACCTCCCCACTTCAAATGGAGCGCCTCCTTTCCTGTAATGAGTGCTGTTATGATTTCCTTGATAAAGAATAAAGGGAAGCAGATATTTATCTGCTTTAGAGGTCCACTTAATTTTAAAGAATTGCCTCATGGGTTCTTCCCAGAAGCTTCTCATTCCAACCTCGGTAAATCCTTTTGTTCATAGAAGAGTGGCTGATATACCCCTAGGACATCTTTCTGAGGTTATGTTATATTTAGAAGTCTAAGCGATAGGCATGGTAAAGTTGATGGTATGAACATTAATTACAGTTCAAACGTTATCGAAGATGTGAGTCGGCGGCGTAGTCGACTTGCCAAACAAGAACGGCAAATGGATGAGACGGTACTTGAAATTGAACACGATGATATGCTCTTATGATAATCGAATGCAATTATAAATATTTTTTGATATGCTCATTACTCGTATTATGCAGATTTACTCATTGCAAATATTACATTGTTATCCAAATTTGATTGCGGGATTTAAAGAATGCAATCAATAAGACCAGTCCAGTTTCTTATTATACTATCATATATGAGAACGGGTTATAGCAGACTGCAAGGATAGGCCTGCTTGAATTTCAAAAAAAAACGCTGAGCAGATAGAAAAGAGGCATTGAAAGGCAGACCATCTTTCGGCCTCCAGAAATTTTTAATTTCTATATTTGAATTCGGCAGCCTCAACAAGATTGGATTAAAAATGGATGAATTAAAAATGCGCCTTTATATTTGAACGGCTATCAAGTCAGTCGGATATACAAAGCCGATGATCAAAACCGATCTATTCGGATTTGTTGAACGAAACGACAGAGATGTAAGAAAGACACAGTTTGACTTCAAAAAAGGATTACCTCTTAAATAAATACAAGTTGTTTTGGCTGAGTCTTCGAAATAATTTCCTTTGCAAGATCTAAAATTTTCAAAGCATGCTAATTCTGTGCCAATTGCAGGAAATGCACAAAGAAACCCTCTGACTCTATGTATCGAATAAAAGGGTGCTTTAACGCAACAGTCACAGTGAATGGTGAAGAACTAATTTTCATTCAGCTGACGATGTTTTCGAAGATTTTTATAATAATGGAGCAATTTGCTGCTATAATGTTTGCTTGTTGAACTATAGCTGCTTTGATCGCAAAACACTTCACCCTTATCGGAAGTGGTGTTTCCAAATCAACAGATCCCGTCTTTACCAGCAATTTATTGATTACTGTCTTCATGAGGTATTTAATAATCCACAGAGTTGAAGTGCAATTTTTTAAGATATACAATACACAATAAAGTAAAAATATATAGGTTAAGGGGAAAAGGTAACTTTTAAATGTAAGCATTGTGGAATGTAAAAGAGAGAGTGAATCTTTGGAGAAATTGAGATCGCTATGCCAGAGCATAGTGGTGACTGAATACGGCCATAGACATGAGATCCTTTTCAACTGAGGAATGTCACACGCTAAAGCGGCGAGGAGGCACTGTAAACTTATACGCGACGCCCTTCAATGCGAATCTTTACGCAAGCGCGTGAGTTGCGTTATCATCGTACCATAATATAATAATGAGTCAGTTTTTTATAAACGAGATTCGAGTACAGTCTCTAGTTAAGAATTAGTGTCTCGACCTTCACATCTAAAAGATAGCAATATGTTTTGAGATCAAAAGACGATAAGTGACTCATTGACTACAACAACGGCACCAACCTCGCCAAGTGGGCAACTCTCATCATCCACTAATGGGTAAGCATCAAATCACTTCAGTAAACAAGGAGTGCTTCCATAATTTGTTTTACTAGGAAGGCGGGTTACTGTATGAAACTAAAATGAAACAGTAACACCTGAAAGTTGCATGCAGTAATTATAATCTTAACGACTATAAACTACTGACAGCATAAAAGAATGAATGGGATTCTTTAGAAGGTGTACCAATGCGCTGAGAAATATTCTCGTTAAGAAATTCCGCTTTTTGCTACATTGGTTCAGCAAAACAAGGAAGGGATTTAGATGTTACGGCCTTTAAACCCCTGCTCTCTCCTTCCAAGCGGGAAAAAATTTTTTTCTAGGTTTCTGAAATTGATCTTATTTTCGTTTAGAAAATGGACGGAAAAATAATTTTTTTTAAACATTTAGAGGCTTTTTTTCTTGAATATGTAATCTTTCAATCAGAAATGCGCAGAAATTGCTGCAGGCAAAAAAATCTGCTTTGCTTTTTCCTAAAACTATGCACTGTTCTGTTCTGTTTTTCCTCTAAATCTCTTACGGGAAACAATCATTTCCGCCTATTCACTCATGTGCAGGAGTTTAGACTCCATCAATAATTCTTTTTACGACAAAAAACCTACTGAAAAGTGAAAAAAAAAAAAACTGAGCAAAAACATTGCAGGAAGAGCAGTTCGCGGCGTGAACTGCGCCAAGATGAATTACTTTCAAGTGCACGCTCCTCATCTAGTGCAAACATCGTCACACTTGGTGGCTTGCAAGGTCCGACAACTAGCAACATTTCGAATTTATATGGGCGTGAAACTATGATACCGGTGAGACCTAATATGATACCGGTGAGACCTAATAACGAAACTTGTCATCCGTTTAGGTGCATCTTGAAGAGGAAGCGATTGATATCTATTGAAAACGCATCATTCTGAGCGCATAGCTATGTGGGGCTTAAATTTTCCACTTAAGATAACAACCATGAAGTTTGATTCACTTAAAAGCGCTAAAAATGTTTTAAAATTTGGCCAAAAAGCTGCAAAAGTTCTAAAAAAATATATATATAACTACAAAGCTAACAGAATGTCACCTACAGAAACGACTTTAAATACTACCATGGAATTTATTACAAAATCTACTCGAGAATACACTCATAAAAACCATTGCTCAATCTTTCATGGCAATCCTTATAGTATCGACGTTTTCACAGCATTAAAACACAATTCTTTCAGGTTGAGCCCACGAAGAAATAGGGGTTCATGGATGGATGATACGAAGTAATAACTTCATCTCTTGTACTTCATATTTAGTTTATACATATATATACATATATATATACATATATATATATATATATATATATATATATATATATATACATATATAATCTTAATTCATTCTAACTGTCAGTTTGTTATTTTAGTGCCGCACGAATTTGTGCAAAACTCAGAAATCGTAGAAGGATTTGCGGTGAATAACAATCGGCGTCCATTCATTTTTTCCTCTCTTCTTTCATTGCCTTAAGCGTCAAAATAAGATGGCTCATTGAATACGAATGTGCTATTTTTGAATCGAAAATCGGATTTGTCTTGCACAGAATTCCTCTCGTTCATTCGGTAGCATAACATCACTAAACCGAAATACAGTCTCTTAGGGGTTGGTCAGATAGTTTTCATCTATCATGGACTATTGGGGATCTGGTTTAGACCAATCCGGCTGTCGCCAGCTGTACCGGAAGGTTTAACCCACGTCCGCTTGTCGCAAGCCAATATGGCACGATTGTTCGTCGAAGTCTCTTTTCATAATTTTGAAAACACCTTTCCATATTCAATACTGTCCTCTTTTGTTTAATATCTGCATTCGTTCCTTCTGTTGCTGTGATGAACACCTATGAAGAAAACGAAAATTCCTTTGTTTACTCTTGCTGCCATACAAAACAACCAACGTCATATGAGAGGAGCAAACACAGCTCCTTAGAAATTTCAAATCTTGTAATGCTCTTCAAATATTTTTGGTAATTCTCGAAAGATGTCCTTTTCCGGGAAAATTTTCCATTGTGGAATAAAATTTCGCTCATTCAAAATAAAGCAATCCACATCAGAGCAAATCGAATCTCGATTAAAGAGTAAAGCTTCAGCCAAAAAGGAGAAAAAGTAATGCTTGACAAATCTTTCCCGTTCTAGTTAGTAAATCCAGAATTTTTTGCTAAAATTTCATCGCCTTACCACCAGTAAAATAAATAATGAATGAAGTCAAAGCGGGACAAGGAAAACGCCGCTAATTTTTACTTCACTACCGTCCCTCCCGGACGATTAGCGCTGCAGATACGGTCGTGTGGAAGAGGGATTCACCTAAACCAGCAAAGGTCGACAACATGCCAAGATCATTAAATCGAAAAGCCGACAAGCTATCAAAATTTCAAGCATGAAACTTGTGAAACTTCTAAGACGCTAAATATCCTCTCATATAAATGCTTGCTGTTACACTCAAATTACCCCTATAAACAAAACACCATAACTTTCTCAAGTGAGATAAATTTCTATTGAATGTCGGACGCCTCATAACCTATCGACCAACAAAACGTGCATTAATTTGTTCATAGCCAAATGCCTTCGCGCAATGCCCTTTAAAATCTTATTTATACAACAGCTCAATTAATACCGCAGCCAGCATTTGATGCAAGCCGATTTTTAATTAGCAGCTTGCATCCCTCTCGGATCACGGATGAAACGACTTTTTTAGTTTTCAGGAAAACTGCTGAGAAGCAATCGGCCCTAAAGTGAGTCGTCACATAAGTCATTCTAAGCCACTAAAACGAGTCAAACTTTCTCGCAATTTTTTAATAAATCTTAAAAATTTCAGCCTACGCAGTTCCAGCAACAGCTTTACGATATAGAACCGCTGAAATGAGGAGTAAGCCGATCAGGAATTTTTTATTGAGGAAAAAAATTTCAGTTGAGGAGAATGGAGAAAGCTAGACACTTATTTTGCGGTTAAAAAAATTAACCGAAACCTGAGAGCTGATAGGCAGATCGGAAGTTTCTATGCGAGCAAAATGGGATGGAAATTCGTTCGACGAATCATGCTTTTTTTTTTTTGAAATCACATGCGTCGTTCGATTTTCAGCATTTTTAGTCATGCTGCAGCAACTTCGATGCTTTTTTTACAACGTTTCAGGCGCGAATCGTCTAGAACAACGCCTCATCTTCCCAAAAATAAACCGAATATTGAAGAGATAATGAAACCTAGGTTTCGAGTGTTTAGATCGCTCAATCAATGGGTCTAATTTCTATAGCTTCAATCATCCATCAAAAATCAAACTGAAAAGAAACACTCTTGATCGAATAGGTTAATAAAATCAACAAAAATAGCTAAGATTTATTTCTTCGAATGATAGCATAAACAAAAATAACAAAGCGAAGGCGTTCTCAGCAATAATGCGACCCCGAAGTGCGGTTCCATCTGAATTCGTTTGCATAATTACTAGAATTCAACCAGTCATAAAAGCACTTCAAATAATTGAATGAATAGTGAAGAGTCGATTAGTTCTCTTCTAGTGAACGATGCAAACGGAATGTTTGGAGTAATCCGACCTCAGATTCGCTCATCACCTCTTTTCAAATCGATTCGGACTGACGCAGCAACATACCAAAATGAAACTGTGCACAGATTAAAACCAACTGTGTAACCACACCATCAAATTCTTTCCTTTTCAATCAACAACGGCTATGCTGTATTTACAATACATTAATAAATCAAACAATATAATCAGCACATTTTATGACAATAAAACAGCAAAAATGAAATTCTCACTCTGTAAGGGTATAATCCCTCCTCCCCACCATACTTTCTTATATATACTTGATCGCAAATACCGAAACGAAAGATACTCCCTCATTCCACAACGTTGTAGGCAATTCATAGACCTGTTCCCCCACCACCACACAAGAAGTTTACATATGATCGACTGTGGTCATATCTGACTGAGCTTGAAAAATTCAAGAACATCGCTACTAAACTTAGAATGCCATTTTTCGACATACAACTGCCCCAATTTCCCACTACCCGTCCATCGCCAAAACTCTGGCTCAAATCGCCGTCATACACTTCCAACAGCGACTTCTATACAACAACTTCGCGATGCTCCTCCCTCCCCTTTCTTCCAAAATGAATGAAATAAAAAAAACGAACCGTCATTACAACTTTCAATAATGCCACGATGACTTCAAACAATAACTGCTATGCAAGTCCATCCATACCCACATATATGCACTCAGTATGCAAATCTTAGTCATTTAGTAAGCTAAAATATCACAAAACCATGATTATAACTGCTAAGGTACGCCCGCATCAAAATGGACATCAATGAAAGAATTTTAAAAAAAGCAGACAGAGAGGAATAAAACACAAAAAGACATACGGAAAAACATTTAATACCCAGAAGCAAGAAGAAACGAGTGCAGCAGCAATAAAGTGCACCCTCTATGCATTATGGAATATTCCGTGTATTGCGCCGAATTAGAAGTCACAATCGTCCGTACGTGCGAGTCGTGCAGATGGCGACGACGGTGGTTGCACGCATTTCTGCAACTAAACTCCAAACATAACCAACAAATCAAAAAAAAAGACATTAAAATAATCCCCCAAACTGTAAAAACACGAATGAACCAGAACGAGAGGATGGGGATAGCGTCGGCCACCAACTAGTCTCTAAAACCACCGAGGATAATTTTTGTTCCCATAAATTCTAATGACAACACACTGTTAGTCATTTTTCACCTACCAGCTGTTTTTGCAATGAACAAATAAATCAATTAAATAAATAAATAAATAAATAAATAAATAATAAAATTTCGCAATTGCACATATATTTTTAAGGTTAGATTTTTACCGCAGATAGAGATAATCATAAGACTCGATTATTTCGATCAAGCCTGCTTCCTAAGTAACGTTGCGACCCCATTCTGTCATTAAAGAAAAGTGCTAACCAAAGAAAACCCAAGTATCAAGTGCGTCTGCAAGGAAAATTAAGAACCTGTCCACGCGGACGGAACAATTCATGCTTGGATAGTTCGAATACATCAGCACGGTCTTCTTTTCGATACTGAAGGCATCGACGAATGAAATCCTGCAATAGCGTCCTCTATGGTAAATATGTCACTTATATATTCAAATCGGCTTAAAGAAAAAGGAACGCAGACGAAATGAAATACTTCTATCATCACTTTCCTCTTTGAAAACAATTCCACAGTGGTAAAATTCTTTTATAAAGAACACTCATACCTTTATTAAATATTTTGCTACTATGTACCTTGTGCTTCTTTCATAAAAACCTAAAACAAAAAGCGGAAACTTTACCTGTGCAGCGCTGCTGACAACGGGCTTAGGCGGAAAATTCACTTCAGTTGCTTTCAGAATCGTATTTTCCTCGAGAATTTTCTGTTGTGTCTGCTCATGACCAAATGGCTACAAAATGCATTTGATACGACCGGATCAATAACCAAAAATACTCGACTTGCAAAACAACAATAACCGGAACCGGTTCAATTTACGGCAATCTTTTACGTTTTGAGTTTATGCCTCACCATTTATTTCATTGTATTTTGCCTCTACTTCACAATATGTAAACATGTTTTTAAAGTGCCACAAACTCTACCAAATCTCGTCTAATCATAAATTCAAGCAGCAAATTAAAGTATGATGATAAAAATCACTCAATACCCGAGTAAAAAAAACCTAATCAACATATCAAAAAATTTTCGCATCTCATAACGGTAGAACTTGCTCCACTAATCTTAAAATTTATAACATATGTGAAAAAACGATACTTCTATCGCAAACTTTTGGACCACCCAAGTTGCTATCATTCGCATTATATCGAAAGACGTTCAATTCGGCTATCCTATACATATTCTAGAATCTAAACAATCAAAGAAACAATACAAATGATCCCTGATAAGACATGTAACCAATCATTGTAGACCAAGACGCTCTTGTTTCATTAGATCAACAAACGTATCAGAAATAAAACCGAAGAAGAAAGGATGAAAAGAAAATGGCTCTCAGTAGTTACAGCAATCCCGCAAGGTTTTACTCGAAAAACAAACTTTATCAGCATATTTGCAGAAATACTGATTAAATGCTTACCCTCCGACCATAAAGGCATTGATAGAAGATTACGCCCACACTCCACACATCTACCTTCGAACTGATCTTTGGTGGATTGTGGCCAACAACGAATGTCTCCGGTGGTAGATACCTAAAATTATACAAGACATTCGTTGATTCTTTGTGCTTATCATTCTAAAAAGTTACATGCAGAAAACATTTCCCTAAGATGCCCTCTGACAATACAACACTAAAAATGGCTAACACCTCATTAAAACTGAGTCAACCCTCCCGATTCCTGTGGAAAGGCAACGTCCTCCATTAAACAACACCATCCCATATAAACGAGCATATTATAAAGACACGAGAGAATGCTGTTAAAATTATGTGGATCTTACCAGTATGTGCCGGCTCCCTGAGAGGTGAGTTCAATAGAATCGGCATCATCGGTGTCCTCCATAATTTTACTGAGGCCAAAATCGGTAATTTTAATTGCACCACTGGTTGTGCCCGATTGCAGTAAGATATTTGCCGGTTTAAGGTCATAATGAATCACAGGTGGACGCTTCTCAGCCAAATAACGCAATGCTGACACTACCTGCAAAATAAACATCTCTATTGCATTAAGCAGCACCAAAATAAAGGCTCTCATATAAGAATATGGAGAACTATTCAAGCAAATAAAGAGAACACAGTAAAGAAAAAAAATAACTGTATACTGGGCTCTTCAGCATAAGTTCAACCATAACAACCCATAACTTCAGGAATACAGCTTCTTCCTACATCGTCTCCCACCTCCTTTCTCGATCAGAGTTCCGAATTGCTAGCCCGGATGTATCCATGTTTGATACTCACGAAAAAAATCATCTTCTCTCACTTGCTTTTGCAGAAGTCATACTTTCCTTCCTTATTTTTCCATAGCACTTATTTATCTTATATGCATAAGCGCATATAACACAGACTCATATGCTACACATTCAACAAAGTGTTTCAACATCGAAAAACAAAGAATGAGAAAAAAACGAAAATCGTATATGCGACCATAACGTTTTTTCCCATATGTTTCACCGATGATGGAAAATTTTGTGGAAATTCTTTGATAAATTTCATCAAAATATATGTGAACAGACGAACATCACCGAACATTTCACAAATTCTGTCCGGTTTTGACAGCACCCGAAAATAGATAAATAAACAAACACCGTAGCCAGTTATTTACAGGCTTCGTGAATTTGGATGATGAAACATTAAGTTAACTCATGTTCGGATCGGAGACTTATATAGAGAAGAGGGAATAGATTAAAGCGCCAATAAAATTTTAAAACAGGCATGAATCTAAGAGTAAAATTGGGAACCATTTTACAGGTAGGAAGCTCAGCATCTACAAAGCCAGATTCGATATATTCATCCAATATAAGCTTACGAAAATTGATGTATTTTCAAAGGTGAGGGCTACAGGAAGAAAATACAATATATCGGCTGTTTTTTACCAGCTCATGACTCAATTGGGTCAACAGCTCTTCACTACTGAAATACTAAATCATAACTCAGCCTTAGCAGATAAACATCTTAGAAATGCACAATTAACGGTAAAGAAAGTCTTTCAAACCTGCATGATGATTGAGCGAGCCTCCTTCTCGGGGATTTGTTTATTCTGCTTCAAATAGAAATCGAGATCGTTGCCATCACAATATTCGAGCACCGTGCAAAATGAATGATTATCGATTGTGAACAAATCGAATAAACGTACAATTCGTGGATGATCCAATGTTTTATGGATATCTTTCTCGCGCATTGCATGTTTCACATAGTTCGCCTGAAAAAATCGACTCTCATCTCGGATATTTTAAGCACTCGACAATTCCCTCCTTCTCTTCTCCTTTTAATTTCAGCAATAGCGAACATATCCCATAGCAACAAAAATCGTACACCGATATAAAATAAAAGCGATGACGAATAATACAGCGATACCACAAATAAAAGTGAGCACTAATGTTTGCTGCATTTTTGGATGTGAGGACAGTTTTAACTTCACGAAGTAACGATCAACAACAGAAAGAGCAGCTGTCGAAAAAACATTTTGGTGAAGAATTCAAAGAAATTTATGAAAACAAGCAAATTCAAATTTCCTTCTTCCATTTTTAATAGAAACAAATGAAAAATTTTTTACGAAAAATTACTAAAAGTTGAGAAAAATACAAGTTCGATTAGATTAAAATTTTGAAGAGAGAGAAGTGAGGGAAGGAACGGAGTGATACAGCAAGATAAACGAAGAAGATTCTGCACCCGTGACTGGTCATTTCCATTTGTTGCATAAAGACCGTAACTATGAGCAATATAACCCCATGTACAGCACCATTTCAAACGAATGATTTACGCAAGTAAACCACAGCTAACAATACGCTAACAATACCCCCAGCATTCACTAACAAATAAAATTCCATTTAATTAGCATTCGTAAAAAGAAATACAAACCTTTTTGTCCTCTTTCCATTCTTTGTTCACATGATGGATTTTACACGCAACGTATCTGTTCTCATCCAAATCGAATGCCCTCCACACTTCACTGAAAATCAACTGCTTCTTTTCATCACATAAAGACCCAATTGAAAAATCATTCAAAATTGCCCCTTTGGGAAAGTCTCTGATGTTTGGCATACCCATCCTTAGTACACATTCAGCTTTACTTTTTCGAATCCTTATCTGCCTTACCACCCACACGAGTCAATATCCAGATTTTCGTTTTGGGAAAATGGTAGGAAAAGAAGGGGGAACGAGAGAAAGGAAGGAAGAAGAAAAGAGAGAGCGAGGAAGGAGGAAAGGAATAGAGGTAAGAGGGGGATAAAAGGAGGACAGCAGGGAGGAAAGAAGGAGAGTGGGAAAAAAGTAGAAGGAAAGCAAACTTTCAACGAAAAAAAAGCGACAAGAGTGAGTAACAAGTAAGCCCCACCGAATTACAAGTAATTACCACAAACTCGAGAGATTAGTTTTAAATCGAGTTCCTACGATATATCTTTCAATTATCAGCGATAAATTATTCGATCCCTTTGTCTAATCCCCCAATATAGGATCATGCCACAAGGTCTAAAATATATGAACTTTGTATTTTATGAATGAATAAAGGAAACAAACGAATAGGTGATGGATTCTCAAAAGAACATCACTCTCATAAAATTGATATCGCCTCGAAAAGTACTCCATTCTTTCACTTCCCTTCTTTTAACTTTCTTATAATCCCTTTCAAATTTCCTTCCTTGTTAAATGTCACACTGTCGATGGATGTGACGATACCTTTCATAGATGCGCAAATCATTTCAATGCACTCTTATGCGAGTTTCATCGCATTCACTCCAAAAGTTTTTTTTTTTTTTTTTTTTTTTTTTTTTGAGAATGAAACCGTCAAACATCTTATCTCGCAAGCATATCAATATTTATAACTAAAATGCCAAATACTTCTCTCCCTCTCATATGAATCTAATTTTATCCTTTTCCGCTCATATTCCCTTCATAGCTGAAAAAATTTAACCCCGAGTTCATACTATTTACCATTACCCACCCAAAATGTGTAGAAAGAAAAAAATTGAACATAAACAGCGGAAACCAAGAAAAAAAAATTTAAAAAGTCAAAAAGCATTCACAATCGATGAAACACTGTAAGGTTCTTTAAAAAAATTTAGTCATGATCATGTTAGGGAACCACTACCTCAAAATGATACCGCGGGCACCACAGGGATGCGGGGAATGCCGACGTGAAGACAAGGAAGTCATCCGTTTTCATAAATCGTCCTATCCGATCCTTAATCTTCACAAAGATGAAGGAGAAGAAGAATTGAAAAGATCACCTCACCCCCTCGGACCCTTGGATCTGTTGTGGATCGATTGTCAACCCAAGGTGGGGATCTTCCTTCCGAGCAATAATCTATACAAATGAAAGGTTCATGCACACCATATTCGCTCACTCTCGCGTCCCTTCCAAAAACGATATGGCCACGCGGCAAAAAATTCATTCTTTTAAAATAAATAGCAGCCACAAATTACAAGAACCTCTCCCCTCAATTCTTCCCCACCCTAATTTCTGCGCATTCAAATTTACTGCAACTTCGTCCTCATATTCACAGAACATATTCTCGCAAATATAAACCCCTGCAAGATGGGTGCATAACATATTTGTGTTATAAGTGCAAATGTATGCATGTTGTGACGTCATCTCAACATCAACACATTCACTGCACAGCTGTAATCGAATCGAAAAGAACGACCCAAATTGGAGCGTTGAAAGAAGCACAATATGCTAGACGCAGCACAACACGCACGCATCACATACCGATCGATATGTGCGTGCATAGACACATCAAGCAACAAATATTAGCCTGAGGCGATGATCCTCAAGTCGACAAGGACTCCAACGCAACACACCTACCGGTGCGCCTAGACTTCCACATTGCGCCCTGGATTCTAAACCATCACTGAGATCTCTCAGTTCAATCTACCGACTGCAATGAAGTGGTACCCGGAAGCATATATATATACAGAGAGAAGCATATATACATATATATATATATATATATATATATTATATATATATATATATATATATACAGAGAGAGAGAAAAGATGGAGAGGTCAAGAAAACATAAAAGATCTAACCACTTGTAAAAGCACCTATACATACGGAACCACTACAACACAAACTAACACAAAGAGATAAGGGAAACGTTGAAGGAGAAGGAAGGGGAAGACGAAGGGTGGGGGGGGAATGGTGTAAGCGAGTGTGAATAAACTTGCAATGGCCTTAAATACATCTCCTTAAAAAATAACAAAGAATTAAATGTGGCATACTCCATCGTAGTTAACAACGTTGCACAGCAAAAACCTCAAAACCTCAAAGATAACCTCAAAACTTAGCCATAGGTGCACCGATAAGCTAACAACAGCTAATCAGCGTCAGCCATGCTATCATCCCATTTATTAACAAACGGGCAATTTACTTCAAAGAAATCATTAAAAGAGCCATAAAATATATCAATAAAACACCACACAAAAACTACCTCAAAAGCTTTAGCCACTGAGAACCCTTGACCTCTCAACGTCCCCCTTCCCCT
>QEWY01000142.1:300192-355565 GCA_006503575.1 Baylisascaris schroederi | reverse complement strand
CCCCCCCCCCCCCCCCCCCCCCCCCCCCCCCCATGCAAAAAACCACAAAGTAACAATGACGTAACATTATTAAAGAATAAGCAATTTAGATCTCCGGCAATAGCGTTCGGAAAACTGCATAAAAAGTGATCTATGATTCTTCAATGTAGTTTTCCATAAGATGTTCACCTCGAAGTGCTTAGTAATAACCACATAAAAAGGCAGAAATATGCAAAAATATACCTGAAACCACCTTTGCCAAGCAATGAAAGTAGAAGATAGCGTTTGTTGAGCAACTCATGATCCTTGTACCGGCTCGCCTCCTCGTATTGCACCCGTTTAAGTTCCCGTATATGAAGATTGCGCTCTCTCTCCAAACGATCCCGTTCAGCAATTAGTTCAGCCTCCTCCTTCTTTAAGTGCTCCTTAAATTCCACTCCAACTTGATGTTTCTTAAATGAAGTCGAAGACTTATTCTTGCAGACTAATATACACTTATATATGTTATAGATGCATTCATAGAAATTTATGAACACCTCATAATGATGCAAGGAAAGACACTAAAACCTCGAGCTCTCTCAAAATTCATAGCCCAACTACTTCAGTTCCACCCATTCAACAGAATTTTCTTTCAAAGTTCATCTCAAAAGTTTCTTTCAAAACATAACTAAACAATCAGATCAACAACATTCATTGATTCCATCGTGGATCTTCATTTCCCCATTAGATGCCTCAAAAGAGAAATAATAACTTCCCATCAAACTGCAGTAAATAGAACTTCTTTTCGATATATTAGATTACCGGTTTAATACTCATAAAACGGAAATAAGTAAGCAACTGCACGCTCCCAATGAATTATCAGCGCTAATACTGATAAGTGCGCTTTTCGCTCGCTGCTATGTACCTAAAAAATTAATCTTTCACTCACCTAAATATACGATACTGACTGCTTATTCCTGCCTTATGTAAGCTACCTAGTTTGAATCCTTCAGCAATCGATCTACTATAAAGCAGCTCCTCCAAAAATCTACTGAAATAATGCATTGCATTACTCGCAACGCCCACACCTCATACAGCAAACATGCACCTCATATTCCTATACCTGTACCATATATAAAATATATGTTGGTATCAGATGGAGTTACGAAATGACATTCAAACAAAAACAACGAGATAACAACTCGATTTCTTTGGAAGTGACAGTGTGCAATAACATTGGTAAATTCACACTAACGAATCTTCATATTGATGTTAGGGATCATATACCCTCATAATTAGAAAAAAGTTATGTTTGAAACAATGAGGGAAAGAGAAGAAGAGGGAATTTTGACTGAAGGCTTAATTCGACGCTAATGGTAAGCCCTGTCAACTAACAAGCCGTGCATTATATCTCCTACATTTTTTACCAACAATGTTTTCTAAGCTTCTTCATTATACTAAAAATTGCTAGATATCTAAGCACATAGCAAAGCCCTCTCCCATATCCGTAATTCGAGAAGGAGGTCCGAACACGTTTTCTACCTGCAGTTATATGATTCTTACTTTCAAAGATAAAAAAAGGAAGCCTACCCATATATAAGTTCTACGGAGTTAATTCGGAAACTGAAATATCTCTTGTTAAAGGAAACCAACCCTGCGGAGTCGATAAATCTCATCCTGCTCCATATACTCTTGGAGGGAGAGTTCTTTGGGCAATTCAGGACGAGCAAAGAGATCATCGGTAGGTGTTGTTACGACACTTCCACCTGTACCTGATGATGTCGATGGTAATGTCCCATCCAAACTTGCCGATCCACTCCTTTAAAAAACGATGCGTATCATAAAAAATCCGATTTATTCATAAATAGCAACAAAAGGATAGGGTTAAAAATGGTATCCCAAAAAACATCGGCAAGCCGTTAGAACATGGTCATGCAATTAATAATTCAATTACAAGAGTAATGCTTCAAGCAGAGATAATAACACCCCGCAAAACCGTTATTCCACCCTTTAAAATACCTTTTCTCCCGTCCTCTCTGTTTAGACTCTCCTCAATAAACACTCATTGTCAAAATTTATAAATACCACATGCCTCAAATGAATTCCTTCCTGGCAGATACAAAATAGCACAATCGCTTCCCATATTTGTTTTCAATATGCTCCCGTCGTAAAATGTACGAACAGCATACCCTCCCCTTCCCTCGTTATAAACTCTTAGAATAAACGCCGATGTTGGAATTTGCAAACGGCATAAACCATTACAAAGGCGGGCTACAAGACAATAAAAACTTGCTACTGCCTTGAATAGCTTATTATTACTATGAAAATCAACAGCAGTTAATATTAGCCCACTGCGTTATTGTAAAAACTTACTATGCTTGACAACAGTGGTTCACTATTATTGTCAATAACAGACCTCCTTGACGGATCCTTCGCAGCGTTTGCGGTAGGTTTTCGTTTCCTGAGATTTTGAGACGCATTCACAATTTCGTTGCGTTCGTTCGTGATCCTCTGTTGCGCCTTGGTGATCTCCTCGAATGCCCATCCGTCTGACCACATCTCCCGAAATTCTTCTCGATGTCTAGTCGGCTTGAATTGCCCTATCCGCAAACAGTCCTCCATACACTTTGCCTTCGCCTACAAACAATTACCCTTAATTAAAGGGCATATAATTCGACGGCGAACATGAAGATTAATAAATACATTAACAGAGACAATAACAGGCATATTTTCTATCTGTGTGTGCTATTAACTGATATTGAAGAAATCCTCAACGGCATTCACAGCAATATACAATATCGAAGCCAAAATGACACTTCCAACGGGAAGGGGATCAGAGGGAAAACTCAAATGATAATAATGCAAAGATATTCATATAGGACAAAATGTATTTTCGCTTCTTTCAGTTCAAACTTAAATAAATGTGCAAGTGATCGATGAAAAATAGAAAAAAAAATGTTTAATATATTCAATCTAAATGAAAATCATCATTAAGTCGCAATTTTAAATCCCACTTTTCCTTCTTTAATTGCAAACTTCGAAATATATAGTAAAAGAAGCCTCCATAAAAAGCATATAAGAGATGACGCCATAATGAAACATAATCTATCCCATCGCCATAGAAAGTCATCAACAGTTCGCTACAGTTCATTCAACTAGAATAACTACACTGACTAAGCCAATCCATATAAAATTTCTCAACAACCCCTTTCGTGACGGCAAGAAATCTATTAACCCAGGAACTATAAACGGTGCCGTACTGTATTCTAAACACAGAGGTAACACATCACCTGCTTGCGTTCCATCGTACTTTGCTGAATGAGCAACCGTTTTATGGTCTCCTTGCAAGCTTCAACACGACGGTCCTTCTTGATGGCTTGTTGTTTGAGATCGTCAACAACCCTCTGCATCTCCTCTATTATGCGATCCTTTTTCGCTAATTCAGCTCTTGCATCTTCACTTGCTGTCCACGCTTCATCAGTCTGTACCTAAATATATGAATACACAATTTATTGATGGCGAACACCAATCAATATTATCATCAATCGATAACCGCAATAAAAAACGAGCAATAAAGTGCCAAACTATTGCGTAAATATCATCGATCCCTTAACTCTTCCTTCACTTCCGGTCAATAAAAAGGGAAGTTTTATGAGCCATAATTAATCACGCGAATAAATCTATCAGCATTAACGTTGCAAACGGAAATGAATGGACAAATGGGCGTACGGATTACAGCAGCAATTAAAACTCTTCAATCACTGGTGTATAACGGCTTTCAAATATGGAGTAATTGTATAAAAGTGTAAACATCATACGGTAAATGCCTTTGCAAAAAAAAGATTACTTAAAGGAAAAAAAAACAAATTTAAAAATTTAATCTAACAGAAGCGAAAAAGAGACTATATAATCTATATCATAATTTAATCAAAAACGAAAAGATTCACTAAGCATGAAAATTCTCTCTGAGTAATACCGAAAAATGAATAATCTACAGCCATTCTTTCTATGCTCCAATTTTTACAACTTCTCCAACACGCTCATTGAACAAGATCCGCAATCATTACTCAACGCGCCCAGTATGTTCCATACCTAAACAAAANTTCGGAAATTTCTTTTTTGAAGGAATCCTTACTCCACTAGTTCAACGTTGAAGAGAGATCTCAAAAAGTCACCGTCTTACCTTGTACAATCAAATATTTATTTCCGGAACTTTTAATTAGCAGTTCAATCAAGCGCTCAAAAAATTTCATACAAAAAATACATGAAATTGCATCGAAAATGATAGTGGACCCTTTCCAATCACAAATTTTTTAAAGTCAATCTAAATTAAGCTTCGAAATGAAAAATAACTTCAAAAATTACATTTTCGTTGCTTGAACTATCGCCATTAACCGCCTGTACCATGCACGAAAAACGCTTTGGACTCGATCCAACATTCTGAAAATTCATTCCATATTTCACAAATTTAAAAATTATATAGACTCAAAAAAATGATACGATTATTATCAATAGTCTGCAAGTCATAAAACAAAAATATGTTGTTTCTGTTTGTAATATAAATATAAACACAAACAAATATAAATAGAAAACTTAAACATAAAACTGTAAATCAATAAATCAATAAATCAATAAATAATCAAGCGTAAAATTCAAGTCTTCATAATCAACAAATAATCTCTGATAATGCAATGATAACAGTTCCCTATCCTCACTCCCATAAAAAACTTTCTTTTACACTTTTAAACTTAAAAATAAACAGCTTTTACGAACCAGACAAAACCTGCACTAAATAACTAATCCAATTCCATAGTAAAATTCGAAATTTCTCTACGCCTTGCACTGACAAAATCAATTCATTTATGTGCATCAGTTCAAGAGTTCATTCTAAGGGAATGCGTGTGGATGATTCACACGGTATCTTCTAGACGACTGTGCAGCCAAATGGCTTATTGCGCCTAGAAATCATCACAATAACAACAACATATAAACTTCATCCATACATGTCCCCTGCTACCTCATTGCCTGTCCGGCATGAGAGAGTAAAAACAGACAAAGACAACAGAACACCTCAACAATAAACAACAGTGTGAAATAACCATGTAAACAAATATCAAAATATATTATTAATGGGGCATTTGTATGATAGCTGAACAAGGGGGAGGGAAGGAAGGGGCACATCGAAGGAAAGGAGGCTGAAAAGAGAATGGACAAAGCAGAGGTGAAGATGGTGGGATGGAGGGGGGTGGGGGGACGAGGGAGGTGGCCAACAACGATGAATGTCGGAGTGATTTTGTTTTTAAAGAAACTTGGGAAATAAGCTCAGTTCAAAAAGGTCACAAAGAATTACCTCCTAGGCATAAATGTGCATATTGCTCGGAAGTGCTGACTATTTCATTACCATAAGACTCCAAATGGTAATCATTATCTAGCGCTGAGAAACGCCTTCACAAAGAAATTCTTATCATTTATAGCAAAAATTTTTAATGCTCAGGGCCTCTAATCGAAGTTACATGGTAGCTTGCATGATCATAACCAGCAATGTTCTCTCTTAAAGAAAAAAGTGTGCCATAAGAATGTACAGAACATACCCGAAAGCATTCAGTAATTTTGCGCTCCGACCTAGGTCCATCATCAGCTCGTTTCCGCTTGCGAGCCGGCTTCTTCTCAGAGTTGCCCTTAGCTGGCCTACCGCATCCTGGTATTTTCTCGGGAGTCTCCGGCTCGCGATCTGATACCGAACCCGTACTGCTAACATTTGAAAAATCATTTGGTGGTGGTCCAGCTATCACTCCTGCCGCTGATGATATCGAACCAACTGCTCCGCCACCAGCCATTACAACCATTGGCGCGTTCACCGATGTACCCATACCCATGCCACCCGTCTCCATCTGAATAAAACAACGATTAGCACTAAATACACCCGAGCAATGGTGCACTGGCCAATCAGAAATGGTCAACACTATCAATAAACAAGCAGAGTACAATAAATGAGCGAAAACCACATGCAGCAAGGCTAGAGCGGCAGATTTGCGAATGATGAGAAGGTGAAGGGAAAACAGACGTTCACGGAGTCTGAGGTGGCCTCTCCCCTTCTGCATACCCATGCTTGCAACAGCAGAAAAAGAATGAGCCCTGAAATTCCGCGCCTAGAAATCCTGAAACAACCTGATCCTGAACAAAATTCCTGGACTCATTTATACAAGCTCATAGCTTTGAATACAATACCTAAGCACTTCTCCAGAAATGAAATCACTAAAAATATTATCCGCTTGTCTCAATCACGCAAACTACAAGCCACTATATCAAGAGTGGATATGTGCTGCTGAAATTGCCATAAATTAGGCGCCTAAAAACATTTTCAAACCGGAAAAACCATCGGTTCAACAAAAGATTACAAAAAAAAGCAAAAATATCATCACTCACATCATCGGATTCCAGCTTCCGAGATGGCTGGCTGCTTGCTGCCGTATTCTGTTGACTTGGCACTGTGATACCGAATGCCTCAAAAGGTAGCGTATTTGTGCATATATGTAATAGAACAATAGAAAATACTTAAAATAAATTAATGCAAAAAAATCCATCCACATAATTGTCGATTCATTCACTTGTAGAGATTGACGACAAATATATTATAAATATGTTGAAAAGAACCGACGATAAGCAAGAATAAACGAAAAAATTAGTGCCGATAGAAAAGAATCACTTCAGCGATTGTTTAATCCAATAAATGCTATAAAGTCTTCCAGTAACCAAAAGGCTATAAAAGTAAGAGCAACCTTTACATGCAGGTAGTTCCATTATCTCTTCACCAATGTTCCCCCCCCCCCCTCCCCCATAGTCCCTTCTCTTTAATTTCGGGAAAAATCAGGATTCGGCAGTCTAAAATTTCAATTACGTACGCGTATACAATATTTCGGACTTCCCCACCCTTTAATCTCATAACGGTTTCCAAAAATTTTTGCGCAGAAACGTCAAAATTATCGAGGTAACCGCTCCCACTCCAATCCAAGCGGGAAATGAGGCTTGGACTAACAGCTTAAATTTGAGGAAAAAATTCATAGAAATGAAAATTGTTCAACAAAAAGAATCGCAACTTCGAAACAATATTACCGAAAATTATTTAATGGTTGCAATTTTAATGATGATGAGAAAGCATAAAACTTGTGTCCTCTACGTTAAAAAATAAAGCGATACAATCGATTCACCACTCGTTTGGACCCCCCTCTCCCCTTAATTAATCGACTCTACTCACCTGATTAATATACACGTGAAGCATTCAAATTCAGCTGCCACAGTTTGAGGTAAAAACAATAAAACTTAACAGTAAAAATAAATGTTGAAAAACTTTCAGCGCTTCTAAAAACTTTTTTTCGAAATCAGCTTGTTGTCCGAAAAAAATCCGAAGAACGGTCTTCTGCTTTTTTAGCATATTGCCCAATTCGTGTTTTTCTTTGTTGAACATCACAAAACAGTATCCCATAAAGGGTAAAAAATTAGCTATTAATCTTTGTTAAATTATAGACCCCAAACGCTATGCTATGACTACTTCCATTATTTATGCTCATTTGGTTGATATATACTGCATAAGTACAACAACTGTAGTTGGCTGTCACTAAATACAACCAAAACTTTTCGCACCATTTCATTCCCTTCAACTGTGTTTATATCAGTATGCTGACCTCATTGAAAACTGTTCCACACCAAAAAAACTACCTCGATTCTTTCAGCTCTCTTCAATATGTCCAATCCCTACTATATATGGAAATTAGACGATTAAAGCACATGTAAATGAGCCATGTCGAAGCATAAATCGATTCCTTACCGAGGGTACATATACAAAAAAATGTTGCTGTTCTCATACGAGTGTGATTTGTCTATGGGATGCCAAAAGGCAAGTGTGGAGCTGCCACCGTTCCCAATCGGCTGGCAGGCTGGCTGGTTGGTTTGCTGCATTGCTGTCGCAACAAATAATTTCCCTGCTAAAAGCAAGAGGGACCGAGCAGCAATCAATAGATTTAGGTGCCGTCATCGAGGTTGGTCTGTCCTAAAGTGTGCTCCGATGCCATGCCCTCGTATCGCCACCCCCATTGCAATAATGCCTACTTCAACGGTCAGCATTTCCACTAGCCACTTGTATTTATGCAAACCGAATACTATCCTATCTAAAAAATATTGTGCTCTGTTCGGAGATTGCATATGCAACGTACAAAATGAGAGAAAATGTGAAGAGGTGAGAACGAGAGAAAAAAGGCGATCGTGCACTCCGATGGATACATACATAGCAGCATAACACCAAAGAACAACGACGCAAACATACATATAGAGTTCAGAAATGCACACTGCTTTTCCACACGCAAACATACCATTCAACTAACACTCGTTGCTTATTTTTCTTTCAATAATGTCAGAAAAAAAAAGTTCGGAATGAAAAAATCGGAAAATTTTTTCATAAAAATTTACTCAAAAATAAAAATGGTTGTTGGCATAATCGGAGTATCACTATGCACTCATATAAAATAACAAACAAAACAGTTAACACGAAAAATATAATTACGAAAAAAATTTTTTTATGGGAAAAACTAAGCTTTTCATGAAAAAAGTTGAAAATATGAAACCGTCGAATAAAGTTTAAAATTAATAAATGAAACTTGCGGTTAGTGAACGGAAATTGAAAGTAATAACGAAATGAAATAAACACACAAACACACACACACACAGGAATACGCAGACATACGCACACAGACACACACACAGACATACTCACACATTACACAAGCTCCGCACAATCAATACAACGACGAGAAAAATGCGGGTGCTAATGACGTCACAAAAACGCAACAACATCATATCATGCCCATATTAAATGGCAAAACACCTCAGAAATAACCTCTCATAATCATGCGCAATCGTTGACCAGTAAAACATCACTATATTCCCTCGATTTGTGCTAAACTCTATTGAGATATCACCTTGCAGCGAGTATCAATGATAGATATTTATAAGAAAATAACCGCTGCAAGTACAGCTGGCAGAGATGGCTGGTTAAACATCATACAGATGGCTGGCAAAAAACTACAAAACTCGAGTGCAAGAAAATTAGTTCTTAAACAAAATTTTTTTTCCAATTTTTAAATTCAAGAAATGAAGCATCTATTCCAAGTATGACGCATGCTTGAAAACAAAAAATAAAATAAAAATAAAAACAAAAAAACAGGAAAAATTCCAACTGTGAAGCGGCCATAAACAGTCACTAAAAATATGTAAAGTGTTTGCCATCACTATCATACTCTTCGTTCAAGTTGAATAGCACATTTACACAATACAATACAACATTCTCTCATCATCGTTACAAATAATCACGTAATCCGATTCGTTTTTGACATGCAAAACGTCTCACATTAGAAGTTTGTAAATTTGAAACGCTCTTTTTTGGAAAGATAATAAAGAATGAATTTTTCTTCATTATTTCTCAATGAGAAAAAAACAACATGTAAAAATAAGAAAAGAAAATTTCTAAATATTATTTCCAATAAAGACGCAAAATTTTTACGCTCTTTAGCAACTTTTTTAAACCGAATTTTTCACTTGAATAACCATCCAAGAGGCTTTTCGAAATAAATAAAAAATAGTTTAAAAGCAGAATGTTTAAAAAACGGCCACCCATAAAAGCAAAATCTGCTACACCTCTGTTCCCAATTTTAGGATTTCAATTGGGTTGTTCTAAGCTAGCTTACAGCAGAGACCACTTACTGCACTATAAACAGGTAGGTCACATAAACGGATTTCTTACCTCTGCACACCCATTGTTACCTAATTTTTCCTCTTCTACTTCCTCACACTCTTCAGTTATCCTCATTACATTCATATCTTAGAAAAAAGACACGGTGAAGAGGAAAGTATAAAACATCCAAAGCCATGAGGACTCGAACGTCGACGTGACGTTTCGACGAAAAACAATCCTCAAAGCTTTCTTTTCTCTCACTTAATAAACCTCATCATTTACTAATAAATAAGCATTAATAAAATTAATAGAATTTTCCCCGCAAACATAAGACCTATGTTTACTTGAAGAAATTAGACATTTTTAAAATAGGTAATCGGTCAGATGGTGACTCACTCATTTTCCAATGATATCGAATTTTTTTCTTTCATTCAAACAATCAAAGCTATCACTATCAACTCTTAAAGAACAATGCTTATGCGACACAGACAATATTAGATGATAAGAGGACTCTATATGAAGCAAATCGGCAACGCCAATTATTTTCATATAAAAACAGAATAAAGAACACCATGATACACCCCAGTTCCATAAAAATTACATCCCTCTCATACTAATGGAACAACGAAAATTTTGTAAAATTTTGTTAAATATCATAAATCAAATAATACTTTATATATGAAATTTTAATAATATTCCATAGTTAAATAAAATGTCGTATCAAACAGCTACTGCGCTATAACTCGATCCCGAACAAAAACAAATTTTCCTATGAAAGGTAGATTCTTTCGTGGTACATTGCAATTGCACATCACCAAGAATCCCAAAAATTATCAGTTAATTATTCGATTTGCCGCAGCCAGTAATCTTTAGCTGCTGCATAACAGCCAATCTACACAGCACTAAAAAAAAGCCTTCCAGATCATGTCAATTAAATGCTAGACTATTTATCCTCTTCTAGATGGAACTAGTTGACATCTCATAAATCCCCTGTATGCAGCTTATTTCTAACATATCCTCGGATAAGGCCCTGCACTAAAATTATTCCTATCACTCCTACCTTCCCATCCCAATCAAAGAATAAAGAGTGACAGATAAGGAGTATCTATGAAATGGTAAAAAGGCAAGCAGCCCTAAATAAAACATTACCGATGTAACGGTGGGCAAAGTGCGGGACGCACGTGGTCCCGTATTGAAGATACGCTTCTCGAGATCGAATGAACTCGGCGTGCTGAAGTTCATCTGTCGTAGTAAATCGGCGCCCGTTTCGGTAGTCATCACGCACCGGCGTCTACCCTCATTCACCTCGCTTCCATACAATTACCAATCCAATCCTCCTCCTCCTTTCACGTCAACACAATTCGGAGACACCTGAACGACCGTTAAAACTACTCATTTGGTGGACATAAAATGAAGTTCAAACTCGATTTCTTACATCGACTCATCACACAATTATTACTCTTCAATCAACGAGTATGATATACTGCCAACTGCAAGAGGGGTTGTATGACGTTCGTGGAAGGTAGGCATCATACAGGTCTACGCAAATGTACCATATTCAAGCTCCTTCCCTTCACTGCCAGACCCAGTCACATATTTCACCCCTCGAACCGTAGCACAGTGTAAATTAACTTCGAGTTGCTAAAGAGTGCTCTACAATAACTTGGGCGTCGGCGTTATTTCATCAACGCTTTATTCTTTCCAGCAATTTCTATTAAACAATCTGCACGCATAGCAAGATTGCTTTTGCTTCGCTGTATTAAAGCAATCGATGAAAAGAAACGAATGGCAAAAATAAGCGAAATGTACCCTCTTAATCATCTCTGACAAGTAAACATCCGATGTACCTTGAAGCCTCGATACCATCCCTTCCCCCCCCCCCATAAACACCTTCGTAAGCCTACAAGCTCTACGATCCATAATCAACAATACCGAGGTACCTTGTTTTCATACTGACCCCATGGATAGGAGATTAATAAATCCCCTTCCCCTAGGTTCCCCTCCCAATTCTATTCGGAAGATGAAGTATGCTTTATGATGAAATATGCTTTATTTTCACTTAAGAGGTCTCACTCTAGTCTTCCCAACGTCCAACAGCGAGGAAGAGACCAATAACTTCAGTAACCATAAATAAAAGTTTTTTTTTGTCGATTACTAAATGAAGATTAAAAATTTTGCCGGTCATGATCGATTAAAATGACTGATCTCCTCATCTCCTCGTCACTTAACCAGGTGAAGATCGAAATTCATAGTGTCAACTCTTTACTTCCAATATAAAACGATATATAGATGGGAAAAATCTGAATTAAACAAATCACCACAAAGAATGCTTGGAAGTACTAGAAAACGTGCAAACTGGAACAAAACAACAAAAGTTTCCATAAATTAGAATAATCAACATACTTCGGTTCACCTCTAATACAATAAATGAATATTTTATTCTACGCTAACGATGATCAATTTCTGTGAATCATTTCATAAAGTCAATTGAAGAATTTTTTTATTAAATACTCGTAAAATTGAAAAAAATACACAGAATAAATCAGCAATGACGTAAAAAGTAACGGGGTACGAAAATAAAGTGGTATCAATAAAAAAAACACTGCAGGGAAGGAAGCGAGTGGGGGGGGGGGGGGGGGGGGGGGGGGGGGGGGCAGATGGCACCTTCTTGATGTTCGAATGTATCTGTTCATCCTCTTATACGTATGGTTAGTTCAACCTTGCACATGGCCGATTCTTTCCGAATTACCTTACAAACTGATTCTGCATATTTAATAGCAAGGCCCCTTCCGATCACTGTCTTATCCACTTGCCGAACAACAAACAAATCTGCGTACAAACAAATAAAGTGGTCATTCAGTTAGCTACCTCTCACCTTACCGATCACTCAATAGTTATGACAATATTATCAAATCACATATTATATAATTATGCTACCTTACCGATCACTCAATAGACAATAAAAAAAAACCACATATTATATTACATAAAGTGCTGCTTAGTAGGAAGTACGACTTAAATTGTAATCGACAGATAAAATGAAGAAAAAAAAAAACTATGACAGCCGAAGAAGTATTGATGGCGGACTATCTTAGTCCTCTGTAAGCAAAACTAAAAGCAATGAAAGAGCAATTTTGAATATAACCTCCCAAATATATGACAATACGGCTTCAAATCATAGCTACATATTTGGTATGGCTCAAATAGGAAATCAAAAAAAGGAAAGAGATGGAAACTAATGATATTAGCATAATGGATAGTTACCCTTACGTTCATATCAACGAATCAAGTTCCCCTTTGTATCTTTTTTTTTTGTTTCAAGCACTTTTCTAATTGCAATAATACCTCTCAAAAATGCAATACTGAATTTTTTATATAGCCGCAATCGGCAGCTTCGTGATTTCCGAATATGTCTATTATCAGATCTTATTCAGTTACTTAAAACTTACGATCATATAAAACTCTTTACTCAAATAAACGAATCTCCAATCATTAATTGTTTATGTCAAAAAATAATATAATATTGAAACAAAAAATTATTGGTAAAATTGCTTATTCAAAAAAGAAAAAAAAACGAATTCTTAGCGGAAAGCAATAGAATATTGTGGAAAGAGAATTAAATCAATCAGCACATATGGAAGATCATCTACTTATTTCTTCAAAGAACGGAAAATTTAGACTCACAAGTGGGTACATCGGTGCATCCGTTGACGCCAATAAAGAGTGACTAAGAATGGCTAAGTTCAGCGCTTGAAACACTGACAGAATGGAATCGAAAAATGACAAGAAACCTGATCTAGTCTGACTTCGATTGGATCTCTACCGCAATCCAGATGGAACTTACCCATGACTATACGAAGGTGAGTTGAACCCAAGTGCGAACTGAGATGAGTAAGAAGCAGTTATGTGACCGAGACACATTTCACCTTATATCTATATGGCTATAGATTAATTAAATTTGGTGTCGTAATTAGGATCTCAATTAACAAGATTCAATCACTTTTCGCCTTTTTTGACGTAATTTAACAACTTATTTTCACATGCTATTGATGCTACTTTTTCGTATTGCTCTTTCGAAGATCCGCATTCGTGTTTTGGTGCTACGAAGGGCACACACAGTCTTTTGATACCATAATATCACTACCAAGAATTTTCGAGAAATTTTTTACATCGCTGAGTTCCGGGCAAAAGGAAGCTACGGATGGAGGCCGGATTTAAGGTGGAGACGCTAATTTAAAGAATATTTGATCGTTCAGTTGACTCATATATAGGTGACAGAAGGGGAAGGGGTCTCTGACATCATCATTTGCTGTTCTCTCTTGATCCTGTTGTAAGAAACTGGCCCAAAGTAAAAAAAGGGATTTTTAAATGCAAGTACTATTTCAAGGATTCAACCATCTAAAGCCATTAAAATGAGTTCAGCCGACGGTAATACACGGTGGCATAAGTACAGAAAGATCCCTTCAGTGGTGAAAGAAACGAAGAAGTTTCTGGTAAGGGGGAAGAATGAAAAGAAGGAAGGGTTGCCATAGCTTGTGGTCGGACCATGAGAGGGGAAGTATGCATTCTCAGACCCTCCAAACGGGAATACATATCCCTGTCACGTAAGATGGAAGTGTACGGTCTCCCCCACATAAGAATGGAATTCGTGGACTCATGCGTGCAAGTTCCCTTCCTGCACACTTCGATGCCTTACTGCAGCACTGACGATAACCTTAAATTAGAACTTCAACGTTTATAAAAAAGGGACCTACACGCAGTTGGTCGCGACCTCCACTTTTGTATGACGGGGACATTTGTTTGCACCTCAAATGAGAGGGATGTGGTGTAAATTTAAACGAATATGAGAATCACCGTACGCTAAAAAACGAATTTAAAAAAATGACTGCGCCCATAAAATATGCAAAACCAAATTTTGAATCTTTTCGGCCGCCTTACTTCGACAACAGTACCGATCCGCAAATTCATCGCGGCATCTTTCTACAACGGTATGTTAGGCATCGTCACCATCGGTGCCTGACAATGTCTTCTTAAGTGGTATTCATATTCCATATATTGGCCTGTCTAGTGCTTGGCATAAACTATGGTAAATTTAATGACCAGCCCTTTTGCAAGATGGTAGTGTCCCCGGCACTCCCCCCCCCCCCCCCCCCTTTCTCTCTCTAATATCCATCTCAATCCACTGGAAGTGAAAACAACAATTCTGATGCTCTATCAAGAATAACAGTTGGACAGCGAATACAGTACACCAACATGCAACTTTAAACCCATCCCCCCCCCCCCCCCCCCCATCATTAATAAACTTCCCAACGAAACAACCGCAAGACGATTTAAACAATCACATATTTCTTGCTGTTGCATTACCATAAGCGACAAAAAACCGCCAATAATGCTGAATTTGAATTGGAAAAAAAAAACTTAACGAAGATGGCACCAAGCAAAATTGGCGGGAAAATATAGCGAAGCCAATCGATTAATAACGAAAACATTCGATCTCCCTAGGTAGCCGAACAAAAACAACAACAAAAAGAAACATCCGTCGCTTCTTAAGTATAATTTTATTCCCCGCAAAGGTGTGAATCGCCACTTACAAGTGTCGAAATCACATCACAAGTATTAAAATATGATCTCAGTGTATCTATTTTCTCAAATCAAAAAAAATCCCAACTTTTACTACAACCACATCACTCATTTGCCATATATTTCAAGAATGTACTATATCACCTTTTTATGGGTTCAATTCAGTTAAATATCATACAATATCGGCCATTCAACCACGCTTCCACTCGTTTTGAGCAACAAATCAAGTGAATTAAAAATACAGACAACGGACCAACTAGATATTAAAAAAACCTGAAGCAATGAGAGTTAGTATTTTTTAAGTGACTGAACTAATTCTGTCGTTTTGTCAATTTATAACAAACCAGGCCACCCATCGAAAAAGTTTCTGGGAAAGGATGAAGCGACCTTTGAAGGAAGGGAAGCGCAGGAGGGGGGAAGGGGGAACGAAGAAAAGGAAGCATTACCTTCTCAGATAAGGTAGATAAGAGGGAAAAAAATTCGATAACAGAGTGGACGTGGTAAAAAAACCATTAAAATAAGTTGAATTATAAAATTTCTAAGTTTCCAAACGATTTGAACTGCTGCTCAAAATTTTTTTACTCATGAGTCAGAAGGATATTTGTAGCTCGAGCTAGAAAGGCATTGGCAGCTCCAGCCAGAAAGATAGGTGCAGCCAGGTGGAAAAACTCAGCGCCTGCCTTCCTTCTTATCCCTATCAGTCCAGCAAATAGGCGGCCGGGAGGACGCGAAAGTATGTGACACAACAATCCCGTCAACAACATCACCCTAGCATAACAATAATATAGTCTATCAAAACGACGTAAACGAAAATGACACCTTCCACCGCAAGCGTCTTTTTCCTGATCGGCAATAAACCAACCGGATAATAAAATACCAGCTCTAAACAATCGATCAGACAAAACGTGAAAGCCTAAGCTCTATAACGTTAGACCTCAAATAGCCTAAAAGATGCACAAGGAAAAAAATCAAAATTTGCATATAGAAAAAAACAAAATTTGCATATAAACGATGTGCCATTCATAGGCTGCGAAGATATAGATGCTAGACTAGTTCGCATCGCTCTTCACAGCATACCTACACTACTAAACAATAATCTCTAACGACGTGTAAGTGGCTACTGTCGCGGTGACGAAAGGACCCAACTTAATCCATCTCCAAATCGACTTATTAAATATTCCGCTTCAAAAGAGAATTAAAAGCACTAAACCGACCAAGGTCGGACTTAACCCCAAACCCTATATGACGATACATCGACGCAGCACTTTCTACACATTAATATAAAAACAGCTGCACCAATAATTTTAAAAAAAAAAGTTGCTCATCCATGCAAATTTAGTTATGCACAATATCCATCAATAGCGATGAACACCATAAAAGAGAGAAAGGAATAAAGAGAGAGAAAGAGGGAAAGAGAGGGAGATGGGTGAGATTGTCACCAATCATCCTCAATAAAATCATCGTCGTTTTTGAGGTGTGCGGGTATGAGAGCGTGCATCGGAAGGAGTCGGTCGGACGGCTGCTTACCCGAAAGAATAGAATGAATGCGGTGGGAGGCGCGTTATACGAGTGCCTCCTCACTCTATTGCCTATATGCACACAGCACGGTTTATTGATTTTTTCGCAACGTTCCTACAACGCACGTGAGCATCAACGTGTGTATGTGTGTGTGTTTGTATGTGCATATGCGGTTTTCACAATTATAAATAACTCTTCAATATCAACTTCTAAAGATTTCAATCAGCAACATTTCGAGATCCAAGCTCTTTCTCTTACTTTCGGAGTTCAAGTACCACATACCCCGCATCTAAGTTCAAGCTTTTCACAACTAACATTCGAGATCAACTTCCCCGTACTGGATATTCAAGTTCAAGTTTTCCATACTTCAGATTAAAGTTCAAGTCTTCAATACTCGAGATTCAAGCCTAAGTTCTCCATACTTCGGATTCAAGCTCAAGTTTCCCATACTCGAAGTTCAAGTCCAAGTTCTCCAAACTCGAGATAGGTTCAGTCTTTCCATAAAGGGAATTTAGATGCAAGTTCCCTAATTTCGAGGTTCAAATTCAAGTTTCCCATGTCCAGGTGCAAGTTCGAGTTTACCATACCTGAGACTCAAGTCCAGGTTTCCTATACTCAGGAATTTCAGTTCGAGTTTTTCATACTCGGGATTCAAGTTCGAGTTTTTTGTACTCGAGATTTGGGTTCAGGCTTTCCATGAACGAGATTGAGGTTCCCTAATTTCGGAATTCAGGTTCAAGTTTTTACTGGGATCCAAGTTCGAGTTTCCCATACTGAGGTTCATGTTCTAGCTTTCTATACCTGGGATTCAAGTTCAAGTTTTCCACACACGGGAATTGGGTTCGAGTTATCCGTACTCCAAATCCAGATTCAAGTTACCCATAGATGAGATTTAACTTCAAGCTCTTCATACTCCCGATTCAAGTTCGAGCCCCCTATGCTCGGGATGCAAGTTCAACCGTCTCACACTCAGGATTCAAATATCTAGATGGTAGCAAAGCAACAAAGAATTCCCTCATTTATTTGCCATTAGATGTTGAATTTTTTTATAATAGAATACCTAAATCTACAAAAATAGGAAAATTTTCATAAAACAATATTCGCATCAAATGCAACATAATCGTAGACATAGCAAACAGCAATATTGGAGCGTTAATTTAAATAAGAATAAGATTCAATATTGAAAACATGTATGCGGTGATTTTTTCATCTTTCTTCTGAAAAATGGTTTCCATTTTGCAGTTGAAATTTTTCTCATGAATGAAATAAAAATATCCATAAAAAATACTACTTTTCCCTCAAAAATTATTACCTGATAAAAAATTCTTCTTTTCTAAAACCTGGAATATGGCAAAGTTGCACTTCTAACATAGGAAGCGTGCTTATAACACGTCAACTATAACACAAAAAAAGAAAACGAACTTTTCAAGAGGCATTTTTGATTGTTTTCAATAATGACTTACTGCTTACTATTACTATAACTATTACATCGGCATGAAATTTACAGCAATTCTGAAATCTTCAATAAGATATATTATCGAACGATGAGGGAACTATTAGCGTAGAAGGGAGGGGTTACACAGACTCTTCTGCTTACACAAGTATAGCCAATAAGGCTACGATAATCAAACAAACAACAATATCATTTAGGCAAGACAGCGGCCCTTCAACTCTACACACACACATACACAAATTACCCGAAAACTGTAGGATAAAATGTTGCCGTTGTGTCCACGAAATTTTAACGCCCTTCTTCTCGCCCCTCTCCCCTCCCCTCCCCTCAATTTGTCAATGGAAAAGAATTTTCAAATTACGAGGGATCGATAAGCGGATACTACTCATTTGAAATTATTATTGCGTTTTTATTTGCAAAAAGTTAAGTTAATTGTGTACGATCAGCGCAAATAAATGCATTGCCAGTTGAACGGCAGTTTAATAAGGGAGACTTATGCATAGAAACAGAAACAACTGCTAAACCATCACCATAATTAATATAAAAGAACTTACAATTGCCCCTATTTGTTGATACCGATTCATTTGGTTCTTAGAGGCTTGCGAACGTTTCGCCCTTCATTGTTTGTAATGCTCAATTTTGATGTTTTCCCACTTTGGGACTTTGAAATAAATAAATAAATAAATAAACAAGGAAGAATACAATCTCTGTTAGATGAAATAAATAAAATAACAATAATAAGGGATAAATGAACCGCGACACACAGATTGCAGTAACCGAAAATATAGTTGAGACAAGAAAGAGAAATTAAATAAATTCATGAATGTTGCAAGAATATTGGCGGCAAATTCAAATCTAATTTGAAAGAGTAAAGGTGCTGGAAATTTTTTGATCTTAAGACGACGTTGTTTCGACGATTATTGTCCGACTGAAGCCTTTGAATTTGAAACGCTGAGCAAGTTGATCAAAATTTTTCAATTTCCACATCACACACCATAGAAAAATTGATCGCTTGATTTCAGGCTTGTAGAATAAAATGGAAAAATAAGAAAAAATGGAAAATTTTAGGTCTTTTTGTCGAGTGCGCGAAATATGAATGCCGAGATCAAACACGTTCGGCCAGTTCAAACGTTACGGCGCCGAGTTTATAAAGCCGGCTATCTTACACTGGTTGAGATTGCAACGACATCAGTCTCAAATAGATCGTAGTTGCGAGGGCAGCTATCCTGAATGGATCGAAGTCCCAGGACCAGCAATCTAAAACACTAAACCTTAAAGATAACAAGCTCCAACAAGAAGGAAACTGCAAGTTCGTAAAAGACAAGAACCATCATTTCTACCTTCTTGTGAATGCCTTAAAAATATTTCCCGATATTTTTGTTGGTGCGTCATTTCCGACCACTGACCATAATTCTATTTATTTCTTTCTCAACTACATCAATTCAGATCGGTTTATGATACCATTTATGACTATTATTCAAACAGAAATTCGCAATAATATATGCTAATATAATGTTTCCTCATGCGACAAGGATGTATAATTTAGGGCATTACATGGATATTAAGTAATCAGTATAAGATCACTTTCTACTGGTTATACATCAGATCATCTACATCGCATACTTATCAAAATGTATCGTTCACAAAAAATAAGTCTATGCTCTCTTATCTACTTCGATTAATCGAAAACAAGTTCCGCCTATTACAAAGATTCAACCTAGGCAATCAATGAGCATTCGAAAAATGTTCCAACGAATACCATTAAACCTATGACAATGTTGGTAAATAATTTTGAGAAACACATATTACATTCTAAAAATCAAAAATCCTTTTTTAAAACAAACATGGAGACGGAAAAATAAAGACGAAAAGTAATTTTCGTTATCTAAAAAGTCATAACTGATATGAGGCGATATCTGCCCCATACCAGCAATCCCTAAAATGAGATACGGCTTCATTTTTAACTGATCTTCAATATTCGATTTCATTAAAAAACTTTACCGATTTTTAAAGGAAAGGTTGCGTGCAATCCTGATATTACATATCCTTTCTTCCCTGCATATATATCGTACATGTAACACCATGCATTCTTTATCCTACGATTAAAGATTATTATTATTAATATCTCCGCTATTGTTACCAAATCAAATTTCGTTTTTTTTGTGAAGGGTGAAATTGCTCGTTAGAAGGCAGCAGAAATATTTTTTAAAGAGTGAAAAGATCCCGCTTACAGCACCTGGGATTCCCAAGCCGTCTCCGATTATATGAGGCAAGAATAATCAATGATACGCTATACAACTGAATAGAGCAGCGCATCGAACCGAAAAAAATAATCCATACAAATCGGCGCATCTCTCCTCTCTTAATAGATCACAAAATCTTCGTTAGAAGAGCAAATTTAAAATAAGCATCAAAATAAGTGAAAACATCTCAAGTGCACGCACAATTTAAGTGGGAAAATTGGAATATTTTGTGAACGTTTTCCTATCATTGTATAGAGTGGAGAATTTCACACTGTTTCGTTTTCTAACTCATTTTCTTCTCACTTTGAAAAGCTCACTGAAATTAATTATTTCTTAGCAAAATAGCGAGTAGCTAGAGACTTCAATGAATTGAAAAAAAAAACAACTTTTTACTTTCACTCTATCGCATTATTGTGACATTTCGAATAAGACTATTTTCACGTTTCTACTATGAAAGCACCCTTTTCCGATAAGTCTTAGAAAATTTATTTCCACGCCTAAAGATGCGATAAATTCGAGCAAAAATATGCTAAACAGAGTGAGTGAATTTGCTCAAAAACTATCATGCACGCACATGATGCGAGCGGAGGAAAATTTCGCAACAATCACTGAGTTCGCGGCAATGCATTATTTCCCTTTGTTTGATTATTCATATATGCGTTCCTTTCTTCAGCTCACTGCGATGGCGTAAAACTTTGCACAGTGCTTCACCAGAAGGTAAAGCGTTCCAAAATTTATTTTCAAGCCACAGAGCCGATAGAGGCACTGAGCTGAAACACGGAATTACCTCAAACTTGGGTAATTAAACCGACGAGACCATCCCAACGACCATCAAGTGCACAGTCGAAGATCACATTGAATCATTTGGCGCCACTAGCATCGAATAAACTCGATGAAAAAAACCAGAAAATTTCGAATAAACTTGAAAAAAATTTGCTAGCATCGAAAATGTTTCAAAAAAATCACTAGCGACGAGTAAATTTGAGAAAAGGTTTCTCTTGAATTGGGTATAATAATTCGAGGAAAATAATCTATCTCAACGGTTCTCACTTTATTTGCCGTAGAAATTTTTACGATCTCTAATTTTGCGCCATCATTAAACGATTATTGCTCATTAGAAGGCAGCAAAAATATTTTTTGAAGAGTGAAAAGATTTCGCTTACAGCACCTGGGATTCCCAAGCCGTCTCCGATCCAAGTACTAACCAGGCCCAACGTTGCTTAACTTGACAGATCGGACGGGATGTCGTGCTTTCAACGTGGTATGGCCGTAAGCACTGAAAATTAAAATATTCCACAATTATCAATACCTACATACAACAGTATCTATCAAGCGAAATTGCATAAGTTGCATACAACACATATTATGCAATTTCTATCTAGCAAAATCGCATAAGACGTGTTGTATTCGATATATGAGGCAAGAATAATCAATGATACGCTATACATCTGAATAGATGTATAGCGTATCATTTTCCCCACCGAAAAATGCGATGCAAAATGCACGGGAGTCGTTTTAGAAAACTTTTTTATAGCTCCAGGTGTGTGCCTTAATCTGTATTTTTCTGCATCTCAGGTATGGCGAATAATTTGGGCGGTATTCTATGATCCTTATTAAACTGCGCTAAATATCCTTCTGAAAATTTACAATGCAAACTAATAATATTTTGAGCGGTTTTCCCTTTCATATATTTATAAGTTTCATCACCCGTCGTGACATTGCTTGTAATATGAAGCCTAGTGACTACTCCGGCTCCTTGCTTATAGTTTTTATTATTGAAAGGTCTAGATTGATTCGCTTTTCCGAAAATATTCTTAAGAGCTTTGTTGTTCAGATGCCCAAGTTACCCGTTAATTTGTCCTGAAGAGTCTGATATAAAACTCTGGCTTACAGCAATTACATCGGATTTGCAAAAATCAGTAAAGGGGTCCTGAGCGTTTGTTTAGTGTGCACAATTTTTTATTGTAATTACAAAAACATCTGCCAATGACTTGGTCGTAAGACTCTATTTATTTACTTATAAAACTCTTTTTCAAATACTACAACTTCACAGTTACCACAACAACTAGTTCACTAGAAAGTACACTCGAAATTCGGCAAATATAACTGGAGAACTGCTATAATAGCTGATCTAACTATCTGCCTTAAACTGATTTATTCCCAGACGCTTATTCCCCATCATCTTGTCAGTGTTAGACGGTTCGGCTTCCTCAATGCTGAATCATCCAGCAATATTAACTGCATTAAGTGACCTATCTAAAGTTCTTTGGGCTTTATACAACAAGGAAATAAGATTTCGTCTTTTGTAACGCTTCGAAAACTGAACCGAATGGAGTCAGGAAGTACTTGTATGCAATATGCTTTCCTTCAGCATTGGAGTTATGTTCTCAGTACCTCATTCCTCTCTGTTCTTGTTTTATCTATGCTTTTATCAGTTTCGTTGGCATTACCTAGCTCAGATTTGGATTAATAATTCTACTTTATACACAGATGGGTGTAAGCTCCACTCGATTACGTTTAGGTACCTCCACGTAATGACCATCTTAAGATGCTGAGTCGTGATTATAACATGACCTGAATGTCATATGTGCCGGATACCATCGAGCAGAAATGGATTTTTCTATGGCTAAATCTCAAGTGTTATACAGGGTAGCCTAGGAGTAACGGTGCGTTGCATAGAAATCGATACCGCCGTTACACTTGATGGTGAAGCTTTATTACAAACTTATGATAAACAAGACTGCTACTTCTCGGCCACCCTGTATATTTATTCTGCTGTCAGATATATTCCTTCAGAAAATGTTGAACTATTCAAGAATATAAAAATTGTCATTGACACAATTCACTACTCGTTGCAACGAAACGGCTGTATACGAAACCAAATAGTGCGACTGAGAGCGAATATGTCAGGCCTTAATCGAACAGCTATGTGTTGCTTTCGAAAATATTCGCGAACTTTAAACCTCCCGCAGAACGAAACAATAGGGCAGATATTGGAAGAGTTGTGTTTCGGCAGCGCAGTGCATTAAACCCTGAATAATGCAACGGTTTTGTGAAGTTGCGTAAGTGGCCAACGTTGAAACATGGAACACTACAATTAGATCCAACCACTCAAAGCAACGCGCGGGTCACCAATAACAACTACACCGGTATTTGTTGAGTGCTTCGCCCAGGCGGGTCAATGATATTTACCAACATGGCATGCAACGGTAAATTTGGAACCTGTTAGTGTTCTAATCGCAAATGATTTTTTGAGCACGAAGGATACGAAAGAATCTGAGGTATACAACTTCGTTTCAAAATAGAACATCTCGAAATGGGAGTGGACAAACATAGCTCCTTCAGTTAATGGCCTCACAAATTACACACAAATATATATTGCATAATGGAAAGTGAGCAAAAATAGCGAAATAACAAAGTGAAAGTGTTTAAGAAGATTCATATATATATATATATATATATATATATATTATATATATATATATATATATATATATATAATTCCAATATCATACCAATCCAATACTCTGGTTATAATATCTGTTGTCAGTAAGCCAGAAAGCATGCGAAGTTTTGTGAAATAACTGCTATATAGAAACAAAAATAAAAATTAATCAGATAAAAAAAGTTGGGAGAGAAGAGAAGAGGGGAATAAACGGTCTCATCCTAGAACTGCAGAAAGCATGGCTGCAATTCGATATAAACATCATAAGCAGTGAGTCTTTGTGAAACGATCGGAAGTGGTGGTCGGGATCACCAGATAACGGAAAGAGAAGTGCCCATATACGTGAGCAGCTCAAGAAAATGGACAGCGGTTGAATTGTCCTTATATAGCACTCTTGCAGGAACTGTTTAAATGCATTCACTAAATGCACATAGAAAGCGTCAAACGTTAAGCTTTGTTGTCTCTCGATTCTTCCTCGTCCCCGCTGCTATCCGATGGCGTTGTTTTAGCGGGATGTTCTTCACGTGCATGCAGAGTTTGCTTCAAATATTGCTGCATTCTAAAGATTAGTTCCTTTCAACGCTAAACTAAGGACCCTCAAGGAGACTGTAGGATGCATTAACAAAGAGCCAAGCTCAAATAGAGAGCAGTTATCGACTGTATAACCAAAACTTATTTTTGGCAGAGTTGTTCAGTTGATGCTCTGAGTTGGCAGCTTGCAACGTGTTATTAAAATGCATTTGGAAGGTACCACTGTAGTGTAAGAACATACTGCATGGATGAGACCTACAAGCTTATCTACATAACGCTTCTTATCAATATAACGACTTTACAACCATATTTCTATAATCCCTTAAAACAATTAACTGCGTTTCTAAAGCAATGAATTTTAAACATCAAAGGAATGCTTGAAGTAAAAAGAGCAATACAGAACCATTTTGTTGGGTGCCATCCAATTTCGTGACCATCACTTACTAGTTGGAACTATTTTGGAGGTATCGCATGGTGCAGCTTTATTCTTATGATTTCGAATTCAATGCCATCAACTCTTCCAAAAGCTGTCCTCCTAGATTTTTTAATGCCTAAAGTCTCGCGCGGAACTACGTGGAAAGTCCCGCAGATGCAAGGCTGAGAGATCCATCTGTCTTTTTTCTTTGGAACTTGCCATTTCGTCTTCCAGTTTCTGCCCACCTCTAGGGTAAAACTTAAACATTACATAACTGTAGGGTAAGCGTCTTGACGCAGTCATCGGGCAATGGATCTCATACGCTATGTTCTCTCCTACTGATCTCTGCACATTACACTGAAAAAGTATCAGCAACTTACGTCCGAGTTCGTTTGGATTTTGGGTCCGGAAAATTGTCCGCGCCTCTTTTTTTCGGTGGTACAAGTCTCCGACCTAAAATGATTCTTTCTCAAAAAAAAGATACCAACTGCTAAATGAGCAAAACAACAAAAGTAACGACAGCCGACTTGCTCCGAATAAGAATGGCTCTAAATGAAAAACACCTCTAAAAGTGAACCCGTAGAATTCCTCTGCCCGTCCATGCCAATGAACACGTTTTTTCCAACATCACTCAAACTCTTTTTTTCAGTTAGAAGCATTCCACATTCCAGTCAGAGGGCACAGCAGCACCGAAACCGAAATTCTGACACAAACACAATATGCTTGCTCAACATCGCTAACACTTGTCGAAAAACGAGCATCAAGAAGCATTAGCACGCCGACAACTCTTCTTTTCCTTATTTTTCGCTTCCTGGAGGATCAGCGAAGGGAAAATAATTCGCTTCCGAGTTGTAACGAAAACAGTCTATCCTGATCGGTATATGCCAGTAATCCGTACAGATACTGCTACAAGGCAACATTCCAGACGGGACAAACAATTGCACAATATCATAAGACGCACCTCTAGAAGGGCTAGAATCAATCACAAGTATTCGTCGTACATCGCACTGATCGCCTTTTGATGTTGAGGCGACTGATGTCGATGAGCAAACCTAAAAAACCAACAATTAAATAACATTTAAATACTTATTCACATTCCACCTTGCATAGTACACATCAGTGCACCAGGACGCATAAAAAATATTAGCTCGTAACCATCGTATTGCATCCAGATAAGAAGGGATGGCTAACCGGTTTCTTCCACAATCTAAGGTTATTCAAAAGGTAAGTAAGCATAAAAAGCTTCGGTAGTTGAAAATTTCTAGACAAGTTAGGCGAAATTATACAAAAATATAGTTTGAATCCAACTACTGAAAAAATTCAACAAGCCAATAAATAAATTAGCACAAACCTCTTCAACAATTTTAGTCCTAACGACTCCTCCGAAAACCAACTTCATCTCTCTTGACATCATATCGCTTGCTTCGTGAGGCACCCTTGTCGGGTCCTGACCCCTTCGTACCTGTTTGGAATCGCTAGGTCGAGTGATTTTCGGTGGAACAACTGCTTCCTCATTTTCTGTATATTGTTGGCAACCATTTGTTAATACCACAGCAGCTGAATTTGATGTGTTTGAAACATTCGTAACTGTTTTTAAATGTATAGAAGACAGTGAAGTTAATAAATTGGAAGATCAGCTTTAATAACTATGCATCTGCGATAGTTATGCATTCACCTCTTAGACCCCTCATAAGGATACGGCCAAGGATGAATATGATCTGGATGATGCTCAATTCTGAGAGCGCTGTTTTTGAAGCAACAGATTCCAAGGTTGTAATGGATCGTCATTAGATCAACTAATAAAAACAAGCAATCGCCAAATACGTTAATTTACGTAAAATTCAAGATACCATTATTGACCACCAGATCGAAAGAAACAACTTTGTTGCATTTCTTTACTCATTCGAATTAGTAAAGTCGTAATACGACTTCAACTACGGAAGCAAAGAATCCCTTGCAGAATTCTATCTCCGGAAAGGATACTGGACTAGATGCTGCGTGCTTGAATGTTCAGTGAGGACACGATTCAATTCGGAAATGAACACAACGGACGTAAATGATCGCACAACTCCATTTCTATTGTATGACATGCAGCCCAATATACTTACCAGATGTGGACATTTCGCATTTTCTTGATGCCCTCTTATCGGATGGTTCACTGAGCCGAGCCTTAATCTTGTCACACAGTTCGCCAATCGCAATGCATGAATTCTCAGCAATATTAGTGTCGTTGCAATCCTGCTGTTGCAGGAAACTCGCAAAGCCAGTAAGCGAGCAAAGCATTTTTTCAGTAATCGGAACCACCTCATCGAGCCTCTCCTTCAATTCTGCTTGCTTTTTCAACAGCAGCTCAGCTTCCCGTTTCCAGTGGGCACACTTCTCTGTAACAATTACCGTTTTTTCACATCGCTTTTATTTCTTTACACACAGAAATCGTAATCTTGAAAACAGTGACGGGAAACGACACCAAACTGAGCCGAATGCGATTCCAACGAATTCCAAAATTCAACTTCCGGACTCGGATTCACAAAAAAGAGTCGAACCTTGCAGGCTTGGATTCGAGAAAAACAGAAGCCAAGTCCTTCATCTCGGTTCCTTCTAAAGCACAAAATCGCCTCTCCATATTGCCCATAATTATTCATAACTTCCATGGAACTATAAGAAAACAACCTTTCCTATCATAAAACAATGCTTCCTCTAAGCGCTTCCAGAGTTATACAAAAATGAACGACTGTAGAAGAATATACAAAACACAAATTTCAGTGTTACTGAGGAGATATATACATCCGCCACCATAAACATCAAAAGACCTTTCATGGATTACTGCTGCTTAGATCTCCTTTCCCTTCCCCCTCTCCCCCCTTCTTCGGAAACACTGCTCCAAACACGCCGAATTTAAAACTGATTTCATTCATGCGCGAATAATTTACGGATTTTCGTAACGTTAATGGATAAAATTGATAATATTACAGGCACAGCGACTATGAAGTATTTAGGCGTAATAAAATAGAATCTCAGACGCCGTAACATGTGGGCGACATTACCAGTAATGAAAATAAATCACATCATTTAATGGTGAAGAATATTTGATGAAATCGTTCAACTATCAGCAGTAAACAAAAAGGAAATATTCCCATAAAATTTTATAGATGAAAGCAAATTTGCATACAACTAAAACGCCACTGTCATTCAAATTCAGTAACCCATCAGATGAAGACAACCTAACGAAACCAAGTGCATTCATTCCAATGATGATTTGAGAAAAAAATAGCAAACCTTTGAGATGGGTGAACTCATTTTCCAGTTCACTTCTCATAGGGTATTCATTAGCCTGTGCGACTCCAGAAATCGCCATCTGCACCTCATTATGGATTGCATCGAGATCACATGCCAGTTGACGAGCCTTTTCCAAACATTCTTCGTCACTGCAACACAACACAAACTGTGTCACGAATGAAAAAATATGTTTACGAGAAAATGCTAAACGATCTTACCGTTCTCCAAATAAAGTGGACAACGTCACAAAAATCACCAATTATGAGTAACCTGTTGTCTATAATTAAATTACTGCTCGAGCTTGAAAAGTGTGCCATCTTCTATTTCATGACATAACAATCCAAGTCATGAAAACTGGAGAATGAGAGTATAAAAGCATTTATGACCAAATAAAAAATTAGAAAAACAAGGATAGGCACTCTGAAAAAAGGCAAAGAATTTGCTTGCTGAGGAAAATAATCCTCATTTTCAAGTCGTAAACACAATCGCTCAAATTTTATACAACTCACCGAACTGTATCTTTAGTTTTTTCGTTAGAAATGTTGTGACCACCTGATTCACATCGTTTCTGGTCCACTCCCTCCTGTTTATTTCCAAGGACTGTCAATCTGAAAAGGAAATGAATTTTTCATTAGAGCAGTAGATGAGTTCCATTTGAGGAAACTTGGCTGGCGTTCTATGAAAGGAATGGACTTTATCATAGACTTCACTATGGTAGGAAAGGTATATTGGAAATACATGCGCAGTGGCAGTAAGGATTTACGAATGTTACCAATGGACTATGGGTAATAACTCAATTCCTTATCAATACTGACCTGAGTAATATAGAATCTCAGAAACAGCGTTCACCGAAACCACTAAAACATACATGTGTGTACATTATATATATATATATATATATATATATTGTTTTTGATGAAATTAGTACATTACATGCCGGAGCGTCAGACCGTTAAAAGTTTAGATGAGAATTGTATACTAGGAGAACTCAGGCACAAATACAGTTTCTCAGTGCAAATTTCACCGTTTTTTTTCAATCGCATACCCAATAACTCCGAACGGAAACCAATCCACCGCATCATCGTCAAAAATAAAAACGACTCATCCCACCTGCACTACACTTCAAAAATTTGTTCCTTGTCTGCTAATAATCCCATATTGTCGAATTAAATTCTTACTGTTAGTTTTAAGCAGACTGTAAATCCGTTTTAAGCACACTCTCTAAAGGTTCCGACACATACGTTATTTGTGCGAGACAGTTGACTGCCCATAGGAATTTAAGTCAAGCACATTTCAGGTCAATCAAGCTGACATCCACATTAAATGAGCCTTCCACTTTTCTTTCTATCAAACATAGTTGCCTCATTCGACTCAGATGACACATTTGCAACAAAATGTTGTTATATAGAAGCCCTTACTTCAGCGATTCAATTTTGCACTCCAATAACGACAACTCATCGTTCCTAACGGCGGTCATCTTCAGCAAATCCAATCTGGCCGCCTCGCTCTTCGCAGCCTTCTCAGTCAATTCGCTCACCAGACGCCTTCAATAGCCGTCTTTTTATATACTCTACTTGAAAATAATGAAGTCGCTTTTAATGCATTAAACATTTTAATGCAAATCACATTGAAACGTGCACTCGTATTGCTGGATTTGTAATATTATCTGTTGAAATATCTTTATCTCAGATTTTTTTTAAACGGAAAACTTGTATGTTCGTCGGTCTTAACTCAAAAGAGGGTCATAAGGTTGTCTCATGTTCTAATCACTCCTTATCGTATCGATATTAAAAATGCAATGATTTTCGCTCCATTCACGAGGATTCACTAGGTAAACAGAATTTATCGCTCTTATGAGAGCTCTTCCGATAAGCATCTGATAAACACTTCATCTCATAAAAAACACAGACAATTTATGTTTTTCGGCTGGGTCTATTGTTGCCTCATTGAAAATATTGTCTTCTCTCCTCGAATACTTGAAAAAAAAAGAAGCGATGAACATGTAATACATACTTTGCCTTGCGTACCTCTTCTTTCGCAGATGCCACTTGTTGTTGCAACTCATCGATCTCTCTCTCTTGTTCCCTACTCACTCGCAAGGCAATCTCTTCCTGATCACGCATTGCACTACAAAAAGTTTTATTCCACTAAATCTTTACACAAACGTAAATGATCTAAAAAAGATATTCAGAAATTGGCTAAAAAAAAATGCAAAAACATGCTGTGGAATAATAAAAGTGTATTTGTTGGCATGACTTTACCAATGGGAAAATTGTTGCCTTTGGACACACCAAGAAGGTCTCGTTAGAATATTCCACAATTATGCGGAAAAAAACGAAAGTCTTTACTGATATATACAAACAAAAATTTTCCTCGAAAAAGATGAAAATTGATTATAACCCACAGCATTGACGTTACGCCCTTATAAAATAAACACCTTCTTTTCAACGCAAAATGATAACCACAAAACCCACTTATTATTTTAATATTTTATAAAAATATCCGAAACGACAAAAAATTCTATCAAAACTTTTCTCGACACTCACCGAAGAAAAACACTATTAAAATAGATTAGGTCTAATGCCTTCAGCACTACAGCCATACAGATGCAAAGCAGATAGTAGCGATCAGCGATAGTCCATTGAGATGAAAGCTATTAATGTGGAAAATCGGCCGAATGAATGAGATAATAGTGATATGCAAACAAGGAAATGAGGAATCCTTCTGCTTACCTCCCTCTTCATGTCTAGGACTATTTGACAGGTGAGCGGATATCTTAGAAACCAGAAACAATAACGAATCTTTGCAAAAATTTCAAAATTATTCTGCAACGCAACTGATCTAATGTTCCGAAATGACGATGAAAAACCCCACATATATTCAAAAGTCTGCAAAGAACTAGCTTCATCAAGACAGAATTATTTAAAGTGATTCGTTTTCTCCGTTGATCGCATGTGTGACTTAAAAGCCTTCAGGTATGAGGTCTGGCAGTGGTATTCTAGCATTTGCACTACTATTAACCAAGAAATAAAGTACGCATCCACTGCAACCAGCAGATTTTTCCAGCGTCGATAGCAATTATAATGCGCAGTTTAGGGTTTAACTTCATTCCTATTGTTAAACACAGAGCGCTTCTTGTGTTTGGAACAGCAGATATGAAAAAAAAAGCCTGGAAAAACTAGTGCTATGGAAGCGACAAAACAGTATCGTAGAGATGGGGTGATTTCATTAATTACTTTATCATCAGAAATGAACTCCGCATACATATACCATTACAGGGTTGCGAAGGCCTTGAATAGGAGATCGGCTTACAGCATATGCAGAGATTCCTTTCTTATACTCCCTTTCCCTTTTTCCTGCTGCCATATTCGAACGCAACATCGTTTTCCTTAAAAGCAAACCTACCTAAGCTATAAAAAGAGCCTTCTTCTTGGGACAATTCAGCAATACTCACATCCATTCCACTTGCATATCCTCGAATTTTTTCAGTTTCGATTCGTAATGCTGGCGTATTCGACGTAGCTTCTCCGCGTATCGCTTCATCTCAGCTACTACGAGTGGTCGTATCTCTTCAGCAATTTCTCTGAAATATTTTGATTACGATTGCTTTCTTTTATTAAGACAACTTTGCAATTAAGAGACGATTGGGATGCTCCGATGCCGTTTTATAGCAATCTCGAGCGGATGTTTGTTTATTCGGTGACATATTTTACAGTATGGTGGGATTTCTAAAGAAGGCTCCAGCACGTGAGGTGATAATCTACTGCTATCAGGCGATGGAATGTCTACACCAAAATAATTAGTACGTATTTCTGCGATCAGATGTATACCATTGTTTCGAATCAGAATCTGGCTGGCACCAGATTTCACTCCGATTTTGTCAGTTACCTCTGTTTGCATGCGTAGCGGTCGCTGACTCATCGGGGAGTAGTGTACATCCTTACGAGGGGATATATGCTACATCGAATAGAGAGGGAAAGCACAAAAACAAACCAAGCACTTACTTGTCGATGGAAGGAGCTGCCTCATGTGAACCACGCGAACTCACACCAGAATCCTCGTTGAGTGCATCATGTTTGTGTCTACCTTCCGCTGTTTCATGTCGATTCTCATCCATATCCTTAAAAGATTTATCCATCTAAGCAATCACGCATGAAGGCTAAACTAACCGGAGAACCAACCTTACGCTGAATATTCCTCCGACACAATTCTCAGTAACCTGCATTATAATCAACTTCTAACAACACGCACATCACCAATAATCAGCTCAAACAGGAACGCAACTGGATTAATGGGCGAATGGCACATCGCACAGTTAGATTTCACATATTGCATGCGTCGCTCAATCAACGGCGAAGGTGATCTGTTGATTTTCGAGCAATGAAGGTCGAAGCAGAAGCAACAGTAATGGCCAAGTTTTAGTGGGCGTCTGAAGTGGTACCAGTCTAGTCCAAATATGTTTTGCATAACGAGAAAGTTACACAATCGAATTTTAATTTGCCTTGATCCACTTGAAACGTTTCATACGAGTTATCAGAATTATTTCCCAAAAAATTTTCTGCTATATTTTGAAAGGTACTCTATATTGTCTAAGCTCATTTCTCCGTATGGCATTGCTTGTCGAGTGAAAACTGTGGGATAGAGGCATCGATAAGAGATTGCGGACAATATGCACACATCTAACGCATCCCCGCTAACCCTATAGCAATTCTTTGATCATTTATCATACAGCCTTTTAGGTATTACTCAGTTATATCATTATACAAGCAAAATTCGTTGCAATGATCTTAGGTAAGCGTTGGTCAATAACCCGTCATGAAAAACATATTATGTTACATACACGCTATAACAGAGTGCATAGGACAAAAAGATGTGAGGATAATTTAACAAAGGAAATAGTTGCAATAAAAGGAAATTAAACTCCCTGATATAGTGGTACTGTATTGAAAATAAATAAGGAATAGAAATCAACGCAGTTAAATGGTACGTGAAGTGATACGGCTCCAGAGAGCCTCAACGCCGGGTCAGTGCAAAAAATTAGCACCAATTTTTTTTTTTCAACAGGAAAGAATTTGGTTCTTTCGAAGACAATTTTTTCCTCTCACAAAAAAGGCATAAGAACGATGTAAAAAAAGGCATAAAATATTTTGTGACAAAGGCATTCAACGATGTAGGCATATTGCTCGTTTCCAATTTCTCGATTTCACCGTTATAATTAAGCATCTACAATAACCTATTCACTTCACAAGGTTTCATTCACTACCTAATCTTCATCATAAGCTAACTCAATTACTAAGGTTTTATAAAGATTCATCAAACACTCTTAACAAATTCTTATTTAATGAACCCTCTCTGAGGACGTTCGTCATATCTATTAACAATTCAAATAGCAACAAATACGGGAAATAGAATAGCTATATAAAGAAATCTTTTAAAGGCATCTCTCATGCAACCATCAGTGTTAATCAAACAAACCATTCTCCAGCAGTCATAACTGTGGTGACTAAAAGAAACGAGGCAAGACAATAAATGCTAGCAGATGGGGTTGCCCTGGGCATCGCCTCAGAGATCATAAAACTGCAGTTCCTTGAGGCGATCTTCTGTCCCTTAATTATTACCAACAACATCAAAACATTGCCTGTTATAATCGACCCCCCAGTTAATCGCAATATGAGTGAATAAAGAGGCAATTCTATTGCAGAGCGGCATTTATTATCATAAGTGAAGAAATCGTCGATGTGTATAGTGCTAACGTGGATCCGAAACGTATTCCAATGTGCAAAATAAGTCGTCTATATATAATCGATGATATACACAAATTCATAGCGGGAGAGGCGATCAAAAAAACATTCGAATCATTCCTATCGACTGTAAGCAATCGCAGTGTTACTCTGATTCGAGTTAGCTATTCTCCAAGAAGCCATTCACAATCCCCAAAACAAAATACTTAAATACGAATAACCGGTTATGCTCAAACGGCTGTCTCAAACCTTCAAGCGTGAATATTCAGTTGGGAATTTCTTATAGCTGTACTCAAGTCAGTTACGACATATTGCTCGGCACATAATCGATTTGAACTTTGAAGAAGAAATATCAATTAAATTATTAACACAATGGACCTCAGTCCTGTAGAGTTCCCAGCTGAGCCACCCGGATTGCTAAAACTGTTGTTGCGATGTTTCTTAGGCGTGGTTGAAAGTATCGTAAGCTAAACGCTGCACCTTGCAATGTAAGCTTCATTTGCGCGCAAGGAAGGAATAACAGTGAAGATAACCAAATGATTTCTAGTTAACAATGTATGTGCGTATGCACAAAACTTTTTAAAGTTTTATCAGCATTATAATTAATCTCTTCGAAGAAATCATTTATTAATTATAATAAATTAAATACACAAGAATATCGATTAGAATCCTTCATCCCATCCAGAAAATTCCTCTGGAGCTTCACTCTCTTCAGGTGGATATACATCGAAGTTCGAGCTGTCAATCGGACTAGCTACAAAAGGAAGTATTGGCGGAGTTATAGAACCTGCTCGTAGACCATCCCAGTCGAACCCACTAAACCATCTGCAATTTACAGTCATATGATTAATGAAAGAAGACTGTTTTCTGCTTCCTAAACAGCTTGACTAGAGACGGTGAGTAGTGCAGCAACAATTTTGATATGCTGCGAATTTACCTTTAGTTGCAAGATTTGTATGCAGGTAGCTTGCTGAATGATAGTTTAAACTCTCGGTATTTCTATACCACAAAAAAAAAAAAATCGAAAACACTTCCCACATTTTTACAAAACAAATTATCATTTTTGAAGAGTTGAAAAGTGCAAGGGTTTTTCGTTTTAGTTTGCAAAAGATTTTGTTTAAAAATTACTAGCCACGCTAACAGCATATGAGCTTCCCTCTCTAACTGATCGAAGCAAATGAATGTTCACCTTTTTTTGTTTAAAGAATGAGATTTAGATCCACGAGGGATTTCAAGTTTGTCCCGATTCTGTTATGGATGAATCCTCAGCTGTCTCAACCTCAACAAGTCAAGAATGAAGTCATTTTCTCAGCAGGCCAAAAATGAAGTCAGAGCAGCGTTCAATACAGAAACTCACCGACGAATGCACATATATCGATGGACAAACAAAACAGGAATTTCTTAACCGAAAATCTCTTCCTTTCGGCAGAAGATGCAAACATTAGCCAAATAATGGAAATAAAGAAAAACAAAGGATAAGATTTATTTTAAAGAAAACTTCCAGCAAAACACAATTAAAATAATGTGATGACACTGCAATTAAACAATAATTAGAGGTTTGATGAAAGACTGCAGTCGGTTCACCACCAGATAAGTTAATCGCACATAAGCTATCACATTTAGAGATTTGTTAGCGTAAAGATAGCTTTCAGCAGCAAATAAATTGGAACTGGAAAGGCTATTAGTCCCATCTACCATCTCTATTTTACCCTTATTCTGAAGCATGTTTGATTCCGCATTCCTTTCTCCCCTCCCCCTCAACCTCGCAAATAATATTTCCCCTTATTTTTCACTCTACACCGACGTAAGCGTTCAAGCTAATCAATTTTGAGCATGTTCAATGAACTTACTTATGTTTACGTATATCTGCGACGCCTCCACTTCCCGATCCGATGCGATCACTAGGATTGTCTCTGCATAATTTTTTGACCAATGAAGCAGCCGCTTTGCTGACCCGTTTGTTGGGAATATCAAGCCCTCGAATACCTTTTAGGATTAGTGTGTAAGTCTTCATTGGATCTGATGCCTGAAAATCAAAGCCTAATTCTGCAATTTATGTGAAAATCACTCGCAAAAGTCAGATCATCATAAATATAAGTAAAATGAAAGAGGTGACAATTTAAGAGATGGTGAGCTTGATCACTGTTCATAAAGCATTGAATTTATAAAGTGACAAATTTCTGTTGAAGCCATGACCTAATGAATCCAATGGGTGCAAAAAATGTAAAGTTTACAAGAATTAAATGGATTTTTCGCTAACATCTGATCAATAAGAGCCCTTCTAAGCACGTAAGAGAAAAACGTAACAACAGCTCATATATGCAAACATAAGTCTGATAGCAAACGGGATACTTGCACACGATACTTTCGGAAGCCTAAGAATATTGAATATTGTATAGGATTGCAACAATTTTATGCCTTACCAGTAATTCGAATTTTCAAAAAATAGAAGTAATTTCATATCCACAACAATGCAAGATAGAAACATTCACGTTTACGGCTGTTATAAAGTCATTTGATGCATCTTGATTTTCATAGCGTATTGCCATTTTGAAGTGTTATTTCATGATTTGTGAATATTTCATGTAGCATATGCACATTTAGAAATTTCACATTCCACTTTTTCGATTAAATTCACTCTTTAATCTCTCAAGAGCCAATAATCCCAGATTTAGACAATTTTTACTAATTAAACTTCGTGTGAGGTTGGTGGAAACAATTAGGTTGGTATGAGGTTGCAATTAATGTGCCCAGTGAATCATAATGCTAACGAGGATGATTGAAGCACTGAACGGAACAAATGACATACGGTCTCTGACATGCCTTCAGGCGCTATTAGTTTCCGAAAGTGCCAACCTGGAAAGGAGGTCTGCCAAGGACCAGCTCACATACGTATATACCAAGAGCCCAATAGTCAACGGCGATATCATGGCCTTTATTGAGGATAATCTCAGGTGCAACGTACTCAGGTGTCCCGCAGAAAGTCCAAGTTTTCCTTCCCTTCTCGATCTTCTTTGCAAATCCCAAATCGACCTACAACGATAGATAAATAGTCAATTAGCAATCATATGTACTATTAACAGAAAAATTAATATTGTTGATCATATGCGGAACATTTCATAAGTATTGTCAAATTCATTTAAAGTAAATATAAAAGTGCGCTCTATGTAAATATAAAATGCATCGGAAGCGTTTCTGTTCGGATCCACAAGTACATAAAAAATTGGCCGAAAATCGCGCATAGTAGATGAATAACTCAGGCATGTCTACTCTTATAGGTGAATGCTGACCAGCAAATTTGACCAGCAAATACGATGAACAAAAAAAAAAAATGAAAAACGGAGGCGGTGTCGGGAAACGCCAGGATCGTTAAAGTGAACGACCGATTAATACAGCCGAAAGTTTTTTTTTTTTGAATTCTGAATGTAGCACCAATCGTCATTCGAGTGATGATCTCGATTTCAAGATTTCAATGATTTGCAATGATCATTCAATAAATATTTCTATAATAATCTGACACAAAATAACACAAACATTTCCACGTTTTATAATAGCAATTCTCTCAAAGCCCACACATGAAACTCAGGTGGCAGGTAATAGCAAAAATTGCTCTGAGTTCCAGATTTTGCTGCTTGAGAATCTTTTTCAACCTGAGGGAAATAATGAAAGATAAACATCCGAACATTACCAGTTTCAAATACCCTCTTTTATCAAGCAGACAATTTTCAGGTTTCAAATCACGATATGCAATATGCTTTCGATGCAAATAATCGAAAGCCTCAACAACGCATGCAGCATAGAATCGAGCTGATTCATCATTAAAATATTTTCGTGTTCGCAGTAACGTCCATAATTCACCACCAAGACAAGCCTCGAGAAGCATATAAACATATCTCGTATCACGAAACGTCCTGTACATCCTGCAATATGCAACTCGCATAAATTAATGTTGTACACCATGAATACCTGCTGTGAAGTCAAAATCAGAGACATATGGACTCAATGTCTGATAAGTCTGAATTAACATTAAACAATTCGGAATCCTATGTCTGACGACAAGATTACCTTTGTTATGCAGGAATAACTGATGGTAATTTTTAGATTCTTCGCATAATAGTAAGCTGCTTTTTCGCACATGCAGTTATGCGATACTGCTTACGGTGTTGCCCATTCTGTGTTATTTTGTGCGAAAATCGCAGCGGTGAAAAATGGAAAACAATGAAGAACACAAGCGATCATAAAAGAGAGCTCGAAGAAGGCTATTGCTTCAGAAGGAAAGCGGAGGGGTTGAGAAGGGAAGCGGAAGGGAAAGGCCAGGTCATCGACATCGAACAATACTTTAAAAAAATCGTATGCTGTAGTGATAATGGAATGAAAATTAGCTCCACCGCCTTTGTCATATCCCTCTTCAAGAAAAAATACCACGACTTTCGGAGCACACTGATATTTGATCCTTGAAATGGGAGACTCGAGGAGGCTTAATATCAAATGTGGATGTGGGAAGATATCTGGAACATCCATGGCAGACTCATGCTTCTCAAAAAAACAAGGATGGCCATCAAAAATACCTGACAATAAACTGTGAGCGTGCCTGCATCATAATATTCTTCTCGGCAAAAATGTGTTCCTGTTGTCGCATATCAACAATGTGTTTCTTTCCAACAGCCTTTAGCGCATAGGTCCTGGATTCGTCTCCGTCAACGCAAACCTTCAAAATGGAATAAATATACATATATTAGACTGCATTTTAGAATGCTGATTAATTCACCCTATATAATAAGTGATGAGAGCATATGATAGGCTGTAATAATATCTCTCGTTTTATTCAGACGAATAACCAAATTTAGAATTAAAGCGTGGAAAAACACGAAAAAGATTTATTGAGTAACTTTTGTATTCAGTCCTATATAAAAAGGTATAGAGCTTTTGGAGAAAGATAAATAAGAAATTAAAAAAAAAAGGAAGAAACTAAAATTGACAAAGAAACAACCGAAAAAGTTTTAAAACAGAACAAAAAACGCATCGACAACATATTAATTAAAAATTTAAAAGTAAGCTGAAAGTTGAGAAAGTTAATGTAAGGAATATTAGAACGAAATTGAAAAGATATCAGAAAAACTATCAAAAAAAAATTGAGCTTTTTTATATTGCTTAGACTCATATGTGAAAACGACAATTTTTGAGGTTGAAAGTAAAAAAAAACAATAGGCAACAAAACAATTCGTAATAACTTAGCTGTAGAACTCTAATCCCAAAAGTATAGAATCGTAGTTCGCTCCCTCTGCGAAAAAGATTTTCATTGATGATAACTTTCAAACCCTGACGATAAACTAGAAGCTTTCTTATGGCAACTAGTCATGAAATAAACGATTAAGCGATATCACACTTATAAATATTCTACAAATAAAAACTTAGTTCAATTAATACCTAAGATGAATGAATAAAATAATTAGAACTATAATTCTTTAGGATAAAATTCACAATATTTCCTTGGCTTACATATTTGTACGAATATTACATGCATAACTTCAATGAATATAACTATTAGTCGAATAATTTTAGATAAAGCCTCCCATACGAGAATAAATCAACTTAAATCTAATCTTTTAGAACGAAATCATGATCATAAGTAAAGATATATCAGTGTAAGGAAGTAAAAACTATCGAGAAAGCTTTATTTCTGACACACCTATGAAACAACTTTTTGTACTTCTATCACATTTATATGACGTTGAAAAGTGTCGACAACCATTCTAATAATCTCTTCTCGCATCGAAATACTCTCAAGCTAAAAACATCAAGGACCCGAAACTTCAAGCTCGGGAACTTGAAGATTACAGCTCATGAAGTACTGAAAGCAACTCACAAGATCGACACGTCCAAAACCACCAACACCAAGTGTCACCAATCGTTGTAGTTGATGAAGTTTCAAGTCATCGAATTCATTTTCCATTCCATCTTTTGACAGTTTACTCGATGCATGCGATTCGGAACGAGTACTGTAACATCAATCATAATTATGTAATCATGAAGCGATGACGTCATAAAATTTTAAAGACCTTATTTTCACTTCCGTTTCAAAGCACTTTTTCACGTCCATAAATAGCCGCAAGATTATTGTTGTTCAATGCTCTCCATTTCGCTTCTAGAAAAGAATGCTTCTATACACTTGTTTGACGAAAATGAAAGGTAATGGTCCATAACAAGTGTTGCGTTCGATCGCTAATCAGTCCTAAAATTAATCTGTATAATATAGCGGTGTGTTCCCCCCCCCCCCTCTCCAACTGCTATGGATAATTTAGGCACTCGTTGCTTTTTAGTTCAGATTTCTGATATTGAATTAAATGTGAAATTTTCGATCTGTTCATCACATTTTTTAAACACTTTATAGCAATTCAATTTGTAGAAAGCTCGGAAATCACGACTGGCCGATTGGTCTGGATCGTAGAAAAAGGATCAAGTCAACTATGTATGCGTCAGATATTGCGTTCTCGACCACATTGATCATACAGATGTGATGTTACTTCAAAATTAAACATTGGTCTCATCTATCCTCAACAACCATTTTGTCCTACACGTATACGCAACAACTTCCATAATTCTGCTGCTCTTTTCCTAGAGGAAATTCCATCGAATGAAGCACCTTCTAAATTTGCAATGCAACTATCGAGAAGCGTTGATTATCAATTGCTTCACCTATCACTGGTTTCGTTAATCGGAAAGATTTATATTGTTTTTTCTTTCTATGTAAACTGTGCCTTTTTGCTTAGCAAAATTCATCACCCACTAATGTTATCTGCAATGAGAAAGCACACATTAGAGTTTCAACTTTCAAGTTCAACTTCACAATCCCAAGAGGAAATTCTGAATATGTTGATGATAATTAATTATTACAATGAGAACATTTTAGATATCTTAAATTTTCATATATTGTAACGAATTATCTATAACTACCAAATATAGCATAGTAACATTTAAAGCATGCAGTGACTTTTAAAATATGCAATAACTTTTTAACTATAAGGGATCTTTCGAAAACATATTATCTTTTGAAATGCACAGTAATCTTTGAAATACACAGTACCTCTTAAGCATATAGTAACCTTCAAAATACATAGTATCTTTCAAGATGTATAGTCGCTTCCAAAATATATACTAACTTTCAAAATACTTTTTAGAAAAAGCCAAGATATCTCTATTGACCAAAATATTGAGTTGTGAATGCTTTCCATCAATTGCATCTCATATTGCTACTTTCATTGCTTTAAACCATAGAAAATATTTCCGCTTTGCTCAAAAATACCATAGAGAATGTGCGCAAGAATATGAGAATAAAATAACCTCAATATCAAAAAGAAAAAATCATATAGTATATTCTAATATAATATGTCCAATACGCTTAAAATTATACAGTGCGCTTATACAGTATACTCTTCGAAAACCTTAATTGAAATATTTTCAAAAAGTGATCTATTTGAAATACAATGCCATATCAGGAAAATTGACCTAATCTTCCACCTACTCAATGTCACTTTCAGTTGAAGGTGAAAATGCACAACTACAGGAAGCGCTTGGGAAAGGAAATGCGGATGAAATCGACTGAGCATACTCAAGACAGATCTAGCAACTAATATATGCTTTTAAATCGCATTGATATGTTGTGTTTAATTATAGTCACCTAATTACAACTCCGATCCTTCGAAAAATCTATAGATTATATCAAAATGGGATGTTACAACCTGGATCATATAAATGTGTAGCAGGAGATTATTCTATCTTGAAAATCTACTCTCAACTTATTCTTATAGTTGGTCTCTATATAGCATTCGCCGGCATTAGTTCAAACCCAACCCCTGTATTCGATAATCCCCCCTCCCCCCTCCTCTCCCCCAATCCGCCATTCACCGCTCAACGACCCTCCTCGTAGCATCCCTCTCCTAAACAAAAAATCTCCGCAACTCGACGAACTGAGCAATATACTCTAATCATCATATATTGAACATTCGACAATAGAAATGTATGAGGATAACCTCTTCACCAAGGAGCGCTTTTTCGCCGAAATAATCGCCTTTTGAGAGAATACGAATTTCTCTTGATTCTTCTTCACCATCGATACGTTGCGTCACTCTTACTTGACCATTGTTGATAATAAAAAATGTATCACCCTAAATATCACCCCTATGAGAAAATGAATTCCTTTAATGATGGAAATACAATAAAAAATTCAGTAAATTGGAAACTATACTCTATTCGTCAATAACATGTGAACGCAACCATTAAGCGACCGTCGAACTATCTAATACTCATCCGACGTTGCACTTAGTATTCCTAACATTCACTCAAACGTTGATCGAATTGCATCAGCGCTTCGTAGAAATATTTTTCATTCGACATATGAAAAATCAAAAAAATTTTTAAAAAAACCAAAAATACTTTTTCATTAGGAAAACCAAGAAGGATTCAATCAAAGCCCCGCATTAGGATTTATGAAGGACATTTTTGAAGGATGTGCTGAGAAGGACTAACCTTTTCTCTCATACAGGCTTGGTTGCGTTCTGTATTGTCTTAGCTCTTTTCCCTTAACTGCGAGAAAAGGAAGCAAACAATCGTACATGGATGATATTTGACACATGTCTTTACAAAACATCAAAATCTCGTACCCGTTCACCTTCACGAACAATATAGCTACCACCGGAGTAATAATCCTGATCGAGTGCGTCGGCCACCTTTGAGATCCTATCTTCATCGAGGGATTTCAACAATGAAACCTGTAACAATCCTCTAGCACTCACAATATACTCATTGAAACTAGACACGTAAGACAACTGAACACTGCTAGGAATAAGATAGAACAAAAGCCAATCGAAACGAAACGATGATTCTCAACGAGGAATTGTTAACTAATGAATCGAATATGATTGAATCTATTTCTATCCACATTAATGGTTCTACGATTACTGATTGATAAATATGCAAAGTTTTCTTCAATCCTCTACATTAGTGATAGTATTATTTTATTCGAAATTTTCTAATCCGATCTTATGAAAGATTAAATCAAATTTTATGCACCATTAATTTATAAAACACAAATGCTTTCATTCTCCTTCACATATCTTTTGGACTTAATAATACCGAAATCTTTTTCCAATAATAATATTTCGATTTTTCCATATTTCAATATTTCGAACAGAATTTCGCATTAGCTGCAGCAAACAGGTTACGAACACATACATATTGCCATGAGCAAACAGCCCCAGGCTAGAAGTTCGAACCCTCAATTGATTCACCTTATGTAAGAAAGCCATCATTTCTGAATGCCTTTCCATTCCTATCCTCGTTGTTATCGCTTTGTAGATTGCACGTTCCAATACCCATAACGTCACGTCTGTTATTGCTTGAACTGATGCGGTCCTAAAGATTATTAGTAATACTCATCGATAACCATTACTAGGATTTGCATAAAACAGTTTTTTTTCAGCTCTCTGTTTTTTGCCTCTACCATCGTAACAAAAACTTGACGGCTGATCATATCGAAATATTGATTACAGCAAATTATCAAGTTATAAATGAAAATCAAAACAAAATAAAAGTACCCCAGGCTACAGGTCCTATATGCTCAGCGCAAACGAAATTTATTAAGAATCAGGAGTGAGATGACTAATAGCATCAACTCTTCTTGCATTCTTTTGATCAGCAAAGGACAGGTCCTAATTTTGCAAAACTTTTGCATGTGACGATGACTCTATGCTGAAGAGGCAGTTGCTCCGACTTTATCTCGTCGCCCATTAGGACCGATAAGAGTGAGCAGAATTTGCCTTTCCTAAGAAGTATCCCCTCTAATGTCAAATTTTCATGTGGCCATCCTGAAACCTCACTCTCTCTCGGAAGTATAAAGTCAGAAGGTTCCTCTCTTATGACACAAAATCAAGCTGTCATATCTTCGGACTCTTTGGACACAAAAAGTGATCCCTTTTAAGGTTCAAGTCAATGCCTTAAATAACTTTACAAACAACTCTGTAAAAGTACCGCAAATTCTTTATAAAAAAATTGACATGTGGCGCGTTCCTAACGATTAAGCTTATCATTGAGAATTCTTTATTAATAAGCTCAAGTATGCTTAGCATACATATTTCACAATGCAATAGTTAATCATGAGTTTTTTTTTACTTATTGCTTTGTCCTCAAAGGTGAATTTTAGTGTCTCACAATCTGTTACGCATAAACGCTAAGTTATTCAAAGCGTTTTACTCATTACCTCCAGTACTCAAATCTGCGCAAGCTAGTTTGTAATAGTATCATAAACTTCTTCTTAACTTACTACCTAACTAACAAAAAGTAAACTGTCATATCCGGCAATCTCTCGGAGTTGGACTATAAACTTATTAAAAAATATACTCGGAGTCTCAAAACGTCCCGACTCTATAAGAGCAACTTTGTATGAGTGTGCAGCTATTTTCGACAAATCTACTTTCACAAAAGCATTATCAGTTAGCGATTTCATCTAATTTCGAAATGCACTTACAACTAACTACGAGGGATCAAACAGTGCGACCTCAAGCATAACGTTCTAGCTGACATTTTGCTCTTCACTGCTTTGCATGCAAAATTCACGAGTTCACCGTTAATGTAATATTATTCGCACCGTTGTCGTCTTCCCGTAAACATTCCAGAGAGAGAGGACGCGGTGGTGCAGAGGGGGAGGGGGAATGAGGAATACTTAAAGAATCGATGGATTTTGTCCATGCAGTGTTCCAGTTCGTTGAATAGACAATGACGACACTCTCTGTCAAAAACGCTATCAGGGATAGTAACAGTATAAGTAACGGTACTGAGAGAGTTATAGGAGTGGAAGGAGGAGGGAAAGTGAGGAAAGGAGGGAGAGGAGGCAAGGAATTATCCTAATGTTGGTGAACTAAAGAGATTACTTTGTCTACCTTCGAGAACGTTTGAAGAATGAAGAAACAAATTGTTGCGTTACATTTAAAGGTGTTTATAACAGCAATGCATAATTAACGCTCAAATACAAAGCAAAACGTTGAGAACGTTGCGATTACCTTTCACAATTGTACAACATCGCTAACTCTCCAATGACAACTGGTGGTTTGAGAATAGAAAGTGTAACGCCTTCTTTTGATATTCGTACCTGACCATCTGAAAGTTTGCTTTCCTAAAGAAAATAGAATAATAAAAGAATTAAGTCTAAATTCAAATTGAAGTCCACTGACAAATAAATAGAAAAGCTATCCGAGTGATAATGGCACCATAATAAAAATAATTTGCTACTGTTAAAATATAAGTATATAATTGGAAAATTATAATATATTAAAGAATTATGCAGCAGTAAATAGACAATATTAAAGAGCGGCATTAAATTTGTACCTAACCTAATAGCATCGAAGGCAATTTGATACTAGATGAATAAACATCCATTTTATTGTATAAATATGGAAATGAATTTTGCGCTAATACTATGAATATGTGATGAAAACGAAAGTGAAACATTGTGAATTTAGATCTTTATCTTCATTAGAACATCACAAAAAGTGATGAAAAGCGTGAGATTAGATAATTTATACAAAATATTATGTGCTATCTCGTGAAGGACTATGGAATCTTAGAAATCCTCGAAAATTTCTCCATCATTTACACGATTCAACGTATTTCTTGATTCGATCTTAACAATCAGAGGAGGGAAGAAGGGGGGGGGGAGGGGAGGGCTCCAGCTCGAACTCGCACTAGGACCTCAAGCAAAGCGTAGAGAAAATCACTCCGTCTAAATACATTGAAACTTTCAAGAAAGAGAAATTCGGCGCCAATTTCGGTATTAAAGGAACTAAGTACCAAGATGACACTCTTATTGTAGTTCTATTTGCTACGTTCATTAGTGGTAGCATATATGGCATACATTTAGAGCGGTTTTTGTGGACTAAACAGTGAAAGTTTACCTCTGTAGAAGCATTTGACAGTCATTTGTCTGATAACTTCATCAACAGTATCACCTCAATCTTTTACTTAAGTTTCAACTAAAAGGTTTTCTAATGGTTCTTTTGAAACAATCTCCAAACCCTTCCCTTCCACCTCCTCCCCCCATGACAACCTAAATTGGTGCAAGGTATATCAGAATGTGTTATCGACAATCCCAGTATACGAATCGCAGAGGAAAACTACAACCATCTAAAAATAAAAGTTATGCTTACCGGAAACCACAAATAGTCGATAACCGGGTTCACCCTCATGTATAATCCATTGATCTTTGTTGATATGCTTTTCATACATACACTCGACCAATTCGATTATCTGCTCTTTCGCCATACAACGTAGAAAGTCATTCTTCTGTATCGCATCGCGAATCAATTGCTTCGACCTACATAAACATCCAGGTAAACAGCAAACACAAACAACCTTCTTGCCTTGTCACTTCGAATTCTCATTTTTTTAGTCAGTCAAGCATTTCAATAAAAGACAATGTAAGATCATACGTTTTCATGCATGAAACAAAACATCTTTTAAAGAAAGCACCAATTAGATCATATATCTGATGGTACGGAGTACCATATAATTCAATCAGTCCATACCAAAAACACCGCAGAAAAAAAACCTACTATTTTGAAACAAAAAAGTACCTCGAGATCGGCTATAATCCTAAGAATGTTGCGCCGCGCACCTTCGATCGCATTATCGACTTTACATCGTGCGAGAAAATTGTGAGTGCATTTTAGGAGCAAATAGACATCATGTAAAAATTTCAACGCTAAGTATTTGCTTTCAAGCATTGTAACAATTGATTCTCTTCCCTAACCGGCCTTGTGAAATGTTTCAAATTCGTTGCATTATGACAGCGGGTAAAAAGAAATAAACTAGATAGCATAGAACCGGCAATGTAGTTCGCTGTGGTAATAACCTTACCCAGCTGATTTGGGATAATGCTTCAAGACGATTTTTTTCTGAAGGAGAGTCGTTGGTTCTGCCGATACGGCAACCTTCTTCGGGCGTGGAGCTGGTTTCTTCGCTAAATCATTCAGTTGAAATAATAAATCATTATGTTCATCAACTCCTTCTCTCCATTCCTGAAATTCATTATTAACACATAATCACTACAATGTACTCATTTTTATTCCTTCAAATCACCACCAGTAGCATTAAAACTTTATTCAACTTATATTAAGCAATCATCTACTGAAATCAGTGAATCAGTGCATTAAATATAAGCATTTATATTCAAAATAGGCACTGATCTTCGAAAGTTGCCCTAAAGTGAACAAAGATTTATTCGATGCAACGGTAACCAGGGGAAGGGAATGCAAAATGGGGGAGGTATAAGGGCATATGCCCTCTTTTTAACTTTCGAAGGTAGGTGTTGTCTTGCTTTCTCAGTTGTTTTCAGCTAGGCATATCCTACATCAATTGCAAATAGCATCTCTTCTGGGACTAACCAATATTTCCAAACTGCTTTAAACAACTACTCCAATTTCAAAAATTTTCTCAAGCACTGGCACAAACATTCTTGGAAGGGTATTAAGAAAAGAGGCCAAAAGTGAACAGGAACGGAATTCGACGAATTCACGGATCAGTCAGCTCCTTGCGCCTTAAATTAATTAAGTAACTAGGCTGACTAAACGAGTAAAATTATCTATTAGAAAGACCAACTTTGGCAGTATAGCAGTAACCACTTAAAATAAAGATAACATCCTGGCCTCAAAGGTATATTGAGATTTGAGAACTAAAGAACTGCTGAATTTTATGAAATAATAAGCACAAAAGTAAATGGTTTAAAACCTTTATTTCACCACCATCTTACACCTTTACACTATTTCTATCTACACATCCACTTTCACCTACACTTCAGTACATATCTTATTGATAATGTGCAACATTTCTCGGCTCGGCAAAGGTCCTTTGCGATACAGCTTTAAATTAGCAGAGTTTCAAAAGATAATTGTTGTCTCTCTAAATGAATGAAAAAAAAGGAACGTACCTCGTTGTCTGATTCATTAATCGAGTTCAAATTTGCCTTCTGTGCCAATACACATCGCAGTTTATCGCATTCCGTCTGAAAAATTCACCGATTGCTTAAATCATTCAACTCGACAAACCAAAATCTGAGAAATTATATCTCTTTAATTGTTTCTGATAAATTGTTTTTATTAAATTATATCAGTGGAAATATACCCGTTAAAGTATGATTACTCGATCATTTCTAGTAAGCTATACTATTAAACTCTATGCATTCAATAAAATTGTACCCATTGAATTTCAATTTTACCTCATTGGCGTATGATTTAAAAGAGTATCAATTAGAAACACGTAGGAGGTGCATGTAAATAGTGATTTTCCTACTCCAAACATTCATTCGAAAATAACAAAACGAGTAACAGCTTTTTAAAAATGACAAAATAATTTGCATTCCAACTCCTACTAACAATAAAAATTTTCTGTAGGTGAAAAAAATTGCAATATTAAATGATATAATCGAGCAAGCGATTACTCTGCACTATAATGATTTCAGTAATATCTCCCTCATCCCCTTCCTGTTTCCAACATTGAAATTTCATTTGGTGAAAATGAGTCCTATATCCTGAAATTCAGCTCCCATTTCCGGAAGGAAATAATACTAGAGGATGAGAGAATCACAGTTCAAAAAATCCCTAAAAAATACTGCACGCTAACCTCAAATGAATCTCCATATCCATAAATTTTGGCATATGTTTTTTGACTGAGACAATGAACAGTGAAAAATAAGCACTTAAACATAATAAACCTTGAAGAGCTCAACGCTAGCTTCCAACTCAGTGATACGTTTCTGTTGCAATTCAAGTACATCTTGTTGTCGTCGAAGATCCTCATCTTTCTTTTGTATAGCATCTTCAAGACGTGGGATCATCAGCTGAATCTCGGAAGCATCGAATGTACGTGATCCAACCTTTACCTAGAAAAATTAATCAATATTCTTTTTTCTGTAGAATCTAGCGAAAATAGGCTGGAAAGTATAAAAATACTGTTACGAATGGAACATCTGAGCGTTTTTACAACTCACATTTTTTTCTTTTCAAACTTTGAGCGTCGTTTCGTTTGTTGTTGAAAAGAAATGTTCGACACATTTTAGCAAGCCACTGTTCCAAATCTAATGAAGGGTAAGGGGGAGGGGTGTGGACAGCTTTATATAGAAGAGAAAGAGATGGGTGGTCAGTTTATACCAGCTACGAAGGATACCAATCGCAATATTCAAAACGGACGTGTAATCGACATAAAAGTACATGCTGATTCTGTTATAATCGTATAGAGATGCTTGTTCACAGAAATGACCGTTGAGTTAATCTTCGAAACACCGCTTATGTTTACAAGAAAATAGACGCATATTTATGAAAATTTTGCATAAGAGGGGTTTATAGATGAGGAAATACGGTACCTGCATTACTAATAATAAAGTGTAATGCAGTTCTAATTTGGAATGATGTAATATTGTTAGCACTTCGCGTTTCGTGATGAGCATTATAATCGCTATTTATGCACACACAAGCGGAACTATTACCAGCCGTATAAACCCATAGTTATTTTATGAACATTCATTTACTTCATTTGAAAATCACACGTTCGAAACTAATTTTATATGATTAAATAAGTATTATTAAACATCTGTGTTACACTTTTATATTATATTAAAACTTTGAGTTACACTTCTATATTATAAATTATCTACATGATTTAATTTGCATCTCTTTAAATAACTAATCTAAATTACTTCAAATTATTTGCATATATTAATATATTTTGAAATAAAGAGAATTAATGAAAGTACAATAACTGAAGTATTAATAAAATAAAATGGATTAAATTTAAGGAATTCAAAGAACATGTAATGATTAAAATAATCGAGTTAACTCAAATATATTTAACTCAAAGAAATCATTTCTAAATCACAATTGTATAGAGAATACGATATGTCCAACAAAATAGGGTGCTAATATTGTGTAGTCAGCGTACGATTTCGAGACATATACTACATTCTATAAAACGCTAATTTAAGCAATGAAAAATAAGAAAATAGGTGAGAACGCGTTCTGAAAGAAGCCGATTTTAACTTCTTCATAGAAAGATCTTCTAAGGAGTACAAAGGACAAGATCATCCACGAAGGAGACAATGGACATTAAGTTCAGCAACCAGAAATTAAGTGACTGCAAAGAAAAGCAGGCGGCGATGTTTTCGAAGAATGAAAAAGAGAAAGGCGCAATTTGTCCCCCCCCTCCCCTTCGCACCTCTCAAAAAAACCAAGGTAATTGAGGGACATACAGAGGTTCATCTCCGCTCCGTGAGAAATTTCACTATTCCACGCACATTGCGAATACACTTTAACAGTGATAGAAATAGAAGGAGTAAAAGAAAGTTCGATGCATCAACATTTTTTCCACCAAGCGGCTGTCATCAAGATCACATTTAAAACCTCTAAATAACATTGTTTATACCCGGCCGAACTTTTCCATAATGATCGAAAAAGAATGTTCAAAAAAGCATGTGCACAGGTTCTTACTTCAATATTTGTCGAATTAGATGCGCAAATTATGAGGTAATCGTACGATAAGGTGATTGTTTATTGTAATAATGTTTTGATGATACATTGAGTATCACATGCTCAACTCGTGCTTTACACGCGATAATATGTTTACTGAGTTAAACGATATGGTTGACTTTTGGAGAAATTATGATAGTATGCGGAGAACAGCTGACATATATTCATTTAATTGCAAATAAAAGCAAGTAAAAACCTTTTTCTGTAAATTCATGTGAAAATTCTAGTTTTGCAGAATAAAACTGCAAAGAATCACTCATATCTAATCGGCTGCAGAAATATTCAATTAAAAAAAAGTGAACTTCCAGTAAGAAAAGTTCCCTCAGTTAAAAAAAAAATCAAAAGATTGCAATTATAAATAAATTACGCATTTCTAAAAAGGAATAAGCGAACTAATAGGAAGGTCACTGAACTGATTAAGAATGGTTTATTTGCTACCAAAAAAAAAAAAAAAACGATTGCAAATCACTGACAACGACAACGATAATCTTTGATAAAAACCATTACTCATTGATAGTATCGAATCAAAAAACAACAATATCAGATAAAAAATATATCTTCTCAAGGATTCCTCAATATACGTCGAAGAGCTAACGCCGTCATTGCATATATATATATATATATATATATATATGAAAAGAAAAGAAAAGAGAGAACAATTTTTCTTTATACAAAAACGAACGCAGAAATCACGTACGCTGTTTACGATCCAAGCACAAGCACATTGTTGGTTATGATTAGATGAACGCAGTAAGACCAGTATGAGCTTAAACGATGATTGCGCATTAAAATTTGCGTCAATAAAAATTTCCATCAAAGCAATGACATCTTTTAGTATCGAAATTATTAAAATATCAAGCAATAGAGTATCAGATTTTTGCGCCGTGAAAATGAAATTTAAATTAGTATAATGCAACAGTTTAACAATTATACCAATTAATATGAAAACCAATATTTTCTCGAAATGTGTAATATTTTCGAACAAAAAACGCTTCATTCCCTTCCCTCTAACATTCGTCTGAACATTGACAGTATTCGTTGGTTGCGAAAAAGCAATGAACAAAAAGTTTTTCATAGAATTTACGAAAAATAGAAAACTCCTTGGTTTTTTGGATAGAAAATCTTCTTTGCTATCGTCCTGAAAACGTAAACGACTTCCTATAGTGTTCATTCAAATCGTTAAAATCAAAAATTCTCAGAGTATGAAGGATGATGGCACTCTGCATTTTCAATGGAATTTTTTAAGCCTTGATCAGTAAAGATCTAAATGTTTAGTTGTAGCTAGCGCTCCCTTAAAAAAACTTTTGCTAAAGCATTTTAATCAAAATGAATAAGTTATCCTTCGTAAAACTGATTTCATTGAAAGGGCTTTTGGTATGGTTTTGCTCGAAAGTTGCACTTTTGAGATTCACATTATTTTGTCGCCAAAAAAGATTTTTTTTTTGATTCGTTAGACATAAAAAAAAACTACTTGTCCATATTTTTCCCAGAAACAATTTTCACTGTAGATAAAATACCTTTCAGAGAAAAAAATTATTAAATCAAAAACGATTTTCAAGAGTTGAGAAACAGAAAAAAACCTATATTAATAGGCAGAGAAACAGGTGAAATGAGGATTACTTATTAGTATAAATGAAGGAGATAATAAGGTCTATCTAATGCACCTCGGATGAAATAGGATTTACGTTAATGCACAAAAGGACACAAAAAATTTATATTCATATTTATATTTATATTCGTATCTATATTCATATATAAATACATAGTTCACTTCTTCGTTTATTTGTTTACATTTGTATCCATATTTATTATTTATAAATTTTTATATTCGGACATACATTATGCAAACATCTACAGTGTGAATTGGCTTGGTTTGCAACGAAGCACATTATTTGTCTTACCAACACAAGAAATACCTATACGAAACGGTTACCTTAAAAGGTGAGTTACATGCCTCGCAAATACAACGAACAGCAGCAATACGGAATGCCTACCTTGGTTGGTGAGTTACAAAATCTGCCCAGCATTGTTGCGATACGGCTACAAGCAGTGCCGTTGTGGGTATATGACTGTCGTGAATGCGCAAGTACAAGCGTATTTTCGCGATATTAAAGCTCATGTCCCTTTTGTGCCTCCATAATACATAGCGTCAACCGAATTCAACCATCCGGTTGACGTGCGTTCTATTGTCGTACTTTGTGTTCCGTTATACGCAAATATTAGCAAGTTGTACGTGCCACCGACAAAGTACTATCAACGATCCACATATGACAAACACATCAACGTTAATTCGATAGCTTTAAGAGATATAGTAATAATAAGTTGTTGTGTACAGTACTGACTGCTTTAGAAAAGGTTTATGGATTACTTGCTGTGACCTGAAATACGTTTCGTCGGATTTTTCACCACAACACATAAAAACACAAAAAACCGAATAAAACATGCGAATATATCAAATGTTTGCAGATAAACTAATATAGAGAAATAATAGCATAAAGAAGTGAGCACATCATGACATTTTATGCGTTGTTAACAAACCTCTACTATCATCTCGTCATGGCTAGCCGTAAACGAAGTCCCAACTGAACGCACCAATCGCAATCGCTGTTAAATATGGCACTTAGAACCGCCCTAATAGCAAAAAGTATTCCCGCAGGGATACCGTAATGCTTCATTTGATTTTCATATCAATATACAGTGTTATTTGATCGCTTCAATGATTGAGACAACCGATATGGAAAAGGAATGTCAGTTATTACTGAACGATAAATTAAGGACCGTTTTGGTGAAGTTCAATTTGTCGGATATGCACTGGTGCTTCCTATTTCTGAAGATAAAGGTTGAATGGTATTACAAATATTGCACCTCATTCCTCTTGCTCCTTCCAGATCTTCTTTTCGGTCTGACTAAAAAGGAATATTCCAGGTTTTCCGTGAATTTTTCTGAAAACTCGCATTTTTTGGCAACAAAGCGGAAAAAAACTTAATTTCATACTAAGAGTCTATCCTACCTGTGCAATTTTCTTCTTTTTTGATTTGGTAGTCTAAAAAATTGTTAACTTTCAGGACAGGATGAGTTTTACTAGTAGCTTACCGCAAGAAGGCATTATGATGGAGAAGCTTTATCGCAAATAAATGGAAACTTCGCCGAAGTTACCAGACAGTAGCCAGACCACTGCTCACGCCACCCACCCAACTCCAGAGTGATCAAAAACTGCTGTCACTAATTTTAAAGAAGGCGGTTTTGTTGAGAGTCCACCTTACAGCGGATGGCGAATTAGAAGATAGAAAATCCCAAATTTTAGGCCGAAAATGAGCAGTGAGCTCCATGGCGCTCACGCGGAATTGCGTTGATCAGTGTTTATTACATTTTCAATTACTATGACTGTTTTCGAATAAATTTCTCTGGAATTTTCCAGGAAGATAAAAATTCGTGGGGTCACATTTCCATGAACAACACAGTGCTACTTTTAGACCACCCTGTACAAATNAAAAAACATGGAGGTACTGCTCTGTACGCCTTATTGGATGTTGATAAGTTATTAAATCGCATGGTCTGTTGAGAGGAATTACAAAAAACGCAAATCCTACCACACTTCTCTGACTCGATTTACCGTTTCTTTGAATTGTCACAGATAGGATATAAGAATGGTTTAATATCTAAATGGCGCAATGTGAATTTTACCATCGATCATCCTATACAATCTATTACCTATATTCCTGTCAAAAAGCCATCAATTAGCTTTGTCGCCCACAAAAACGAACGACAACGATCCCCATTTGAACAGCAATTGCAGCAGATTAATTTGCTTACGAATACGATTCGTTCAAAGTCGAAAGCAAAGATTGCGTCCAATGTAAACTAATTTGGTTAACTTTGAATAAATGCAAATTTATTGAAAGCAATAGGTGCCCTAATTCACTCGGCTATAAAAATTAGCTTGTGAATGTTAAGAGCAACTTTCTTTCATTCCGTGACTTGAATATGGCTCAAAGATTTACCTTTTTTTTCAATTTACAAAAGTCCTTAACAAATATAATTCATCTCAATGAATCTTTCCTATCAAACAACGTCTAAAATCTCAAGAAATTCAAATGTGCATTAACGGTGAACGGTATCAGCAACGATCTCTTGCAAATTTCAAAGCGTTTTTCAATTAAATTCACTATTGAAAGCAGGTGACCTCAAGAATATTGAAAAATGCATTATGCGCTCTTGTTAGACTAAAAAGCACAATATGTGCTCATAGCAATCATATAAATCCATTCTACTGCCTTCCTCAATGCAATTTAAATGAGCATATGCAACAATATTAAATCATAATTTATCATTGTCAACAAGCACAACCTTCGAAACGAGCTTCTTCGTGGTCCTATTATCGTCGCATTCATATTGCAATTTTTTTCCTAGCCTAGAAATATCTACCATGCCTTGTTCATTTATGAGAACGTTAATAAAACAATAGTAGATTATCACAAATAATAATAATTTATGCAATAACTTCAAGTACTAAATACAATATGCACAAGAGAATATTTAATGATTTTCTTTAACAACAAGAAAATAAAGTGAAAAATACAAGTGTCCGAAACTGTTTCAGAATTTGACGATTCAAGTGGAAGTGAATTTGGCAGTTCAATGTTAAAGAAACGCTGGAACTTATGGATGCGGGATGAATTACAGATAAACAGCCTATCAATATTCATTAAGTTCACCTTCGCATTGGCGCTTTGAAAACACCAAACAAATACGCACAAGGCAGCACGGAGATATGATTTACAAATAGGCTGATGCTTATCGCACGTTAGCATTTATAAATATTTTAAAACAGAAATGAGATGATAATAGAGGAGGAAACTTAATTTTGCGAAGGAAAACGCCTTTCAGAATGCAAAGCTTCATGACCCATCTAAACGAAGCATAT